>LKNJ01002023.1:13325-62009 GCA_002120245.1 Maccullochella peelii
ACCTGGGCCAGCAATGGGGGTCAGGCGTCCTCTCCGGCACTTAATCTTCTTGTACGATTGACTTACTATCGGAGTTTCAAAAAGTTTCTCAAAGTAAACACTGGAAGCAGTCAGAAGTTGTTGCAGAGAGTTTATTCTTTGCGATTTGAACAAACTCGAATCATTCCCCGGAGAATGACTGAAGAACAAAGACACATACATCTTCTTTTAAAGGCTAGCTGAGCGTACCCCTTTCGGGTGGAGCGAGACCTCTGCTCCACCTATTTTCTTAAACATATCCAATCATAACATCAAACATAATGGTGTCCTTTAAACATGTATTTGGGTCATCCAACCATAACGTCAAACNGTATTTAGCCTCACATCACTGCAGCCCAAGTAGACAGTACAATAGGGCAAAAGCACAGTTTAATTGTATTTGTATTGTATTGTATTTTTAAGGGACCACTTATATTATTAAACATATTTAACCTGTTACCATAGGGTTAGCTTATAAAGTTACTGACGAAGAGAGACTGCCCGTCCCGGACCAGCAGTGGGAGTCAGGCGTCCTCCTCGACACTTAATCTTCTCATACGATTGACTTACTATTGGAGTTCAAAAGTTTCACAAAGTAAAAACACTGGAGGCAGTCAGAAGTCGTTGCAGAGAGTTTATTCTTTGCAATAAGAACAAGCTCGGAATCATTCCCCGGAGAATGACCGAAGAACAAAGAACGTACATCATCTTTTATAGGCTTGCTAGCCCGACCCCTTTCGGGTGGAGCGAGACCTCCGCTCCACCTATCTTCCTAAACATATCCAATCATAACGTTACAATACGACAGTGTCCATAATCATGTATTTGGGTCATCCAACCATAAACGTCAAACATAATGGTATTTTTTTAATATGCATTTAGGTCATCGGCTCAGCCCCCACCTTCCCGGTTTCTTACTTTCTGCTGACACCGTTGTTTTTGAAAAAGTTGAGTTAGCCTCGAGAGCGCTGGGCTACCTTTTGACCGAATCTGTGCTCTCTCCGTGAGACACGGTTTGGCGCCCTTTTTTCCTTAGCTTGCTCCCGCCTGCTTCGTACACCAGTAAACCCCATGCTCCCGCCCCTTGACTGTGCTCGCTTCTGCCACCTGCAGAACTTGGCTGCGTCGAACTACATTTTTTTAAAACCCTTGCTCTGCGCTGGATCATGATACAGCCTTCCTTTTACAGTGTAGAGTTCTATGCTTCAGCCTAGATCCTGTGTAATTTTTTACAGCGTTCTTGGTGTCACATTATCTCCTGTCTATAATCTCCTTGACTCCTGCAACCTTTTTTTCCCTCGCTTTTACTCATTACATGGATTACATTGTACTACTTCTATGTTTAATGTTTTTCATATATCTATAAAACCTAGAAAAACAAACCCCTATGACATAAAAACCCACTACAGTATCAACAGTCAAGTACCATTTTTCTGCAAAAGTAGCACTTTTACTGTTTATACTTTAAGTACATTTTGCTGATAGTACTTCTGCACTTCTACTTATGTTACTTAAGTTAAGTGACTTTTACCTGAGCGTGATGGAGTACTTTTACAGTGTTGTACTGGTATTTTTTTTATTTTTTATAAAAGATCAGAATACTTCTTCCACCACTGCAGATCTTTCTCCTGCATCAGCTTTTTCTGTTCAGTGCAGCTGATGGAAACCAAACTAAAACTTGTAAAGAATATTATGCTCGTCTAAGGCATCCTAATCTGTGCTTCTTATAGTGAATCACAGAGAATATCTCGTCTCCACTGCCACTCAGCTGCTGTTGTGCAATAACAGGGAAGGATTTCACAACACTAGACGTTGACTAGATGACCACAAGACCTCATTGCTTCTGATACAATGCAGCAGACACTATCTGCCTGAGTATCTGCCAGATAGTCAGTGAGTCAAGACGTCTGATGAAGAATATTTTCTCACATGAGCAAAAGTGTCTGGATTTCCTAAAGTGTGGCATTGACATCACTCATCAGATTTCACAGTGATACCCTGTGTTTGGTCTCTAATACCAACATCTCTGCCATGTATACTCTCCCAAACTGTAAACCAGCCAATGTGGATTTTAAGCTCTGATGTGATTTACTACAAAAAAATCTGTTCCTGTACAGTTACAGAGCCTTAATGAGTCAGGGAAAGGACGGAAAGGGAAAAAACTCTTTAGGAGCAAACCAAGAGTCTGACGAAGCCAAACATCACTTCCCCTCATGTCTGTTTTCAATTAGCTTGTCCTCCCCCACACTGTCTGGGCCTGACATCGGGAAGGAGGAAGAATTTCAGCTGGCACACATGTTGGGGCGCACGTTTGATCTTTTACAAATGGGAAGGAGAAGTATGGACCACAAAGTGTTGTCGCCTCCAGCACCAAACTTTTTTTGGGCTTACTCAATCCAAGCAACTCATTTACAGGAAGCTGTAATTTACAGAGGATGGGGTGAGCTGCAGTAGCTCCTCCAGAACACGTGAAAACCACCACGGTGGTCACGATTAAGACATAATACGTCATAATAACAGATAAATAGATATAACAGGATTGTCAACACTATGGTAGAAGAAATCAGTACCATAAGGGTTATTATAATGCTTGTAATATGTATAAATATTAATAATTACATGTTTGCTCTACACAACAACATAATGAAACAACATCCTACAAGTTTGTTTTCACTTTTTTGTTAGTGTGGCTTGTGGTTTCCATTACCGATCCAGTATTATCTACTTTAGATTTATGGTCTACATTTCATTATTTTCCTTTTATTCGTTTCTGTGCTGCAAAAAAAGATAATAAAGACATTAAAGTAGGGTAGAGATGAGAGAATAAACTAATATACAGAATAAAAATGAATAACTAAATTATCAGAGTTGATCATTTAGTTCTTTTTGGCACACAGTGTTTGGAAAAAATAAGTTGAGGGTGTTACCCCAGTCTGCAGAGACGGCTTTTATCTGATGACTTCAGGGTTCAGCTGCAGCATGCACACTCATACTGGTGGAGCTACCCTCATTTACTGGAACTTGCGCAAAAACACTGTTTGCAGCTGCATACCAGTGGACACCAATCAGACAGTGACTTCAACTGTTCAGTGACTTTCCCAAACTTTTTGAAGTCACAAATGTCACTTTGTTTTTAAGCTGAAACTGTAGTTCCCCCTTGGGCTTGTCAGAGTAATTTTTTATGCTGGAATGTCACGACAATGAGCATAATTTCCCAAAGTTTTGTCAAAATTGTGTCAGTGTCTGAAATATTTGATGAAATATAGATGAGGGAAGAAATGATGAAGTTCGCCCCCTGTGTGGTGAATGTGTCATTTTCAAAAATGTGTGAATTCACTGCACTAGATTGAGTGCACTGAGATTCAGTATTATCTGAACCTCTGGCACTGTCTAACAAATTAAGAAATGTTGTAATGTCCTCCTCATGCCAGTCAGTGCAATTTAAAAAATGCCAGAATGAAGCAGTTATTTCCCTGAGTTGTAATCAAAATCAGATCATTTCTGCCTGAGATACACCCAAGGCAGAGAAACACAGGGTAATGATTAACACAAGTATTTGCCAAAGGTCAACTCTAGTGAAAATAAACTGTAAAACTGTGAATAAACGATATTTTCTACAAGATAATAGTTTATGTAATATTCAAAAGTGTTTTCAAATTATGATAAATTAGAACTAAACAAGGAAATAAGTAGACAGCATAGACCAAAATGGGACAGCCTTGTCACGCCGCATGTGACGCATTCGGTCTTCAAATGCAGCCTTTGAAGGATGCAGCCCCTGAATTGAGACACAGCTCATGATTGCTTCCCACAATTGTGATGTGTGTACAGTATTACAAACAGGATTGAAAGACTTAAACAGTTCAAAGTCACAGGCTAAGAAAAGGAATTACACCTTTTACACAAAAACTGCTGAAAGAAAGAAAAGATTTATGACTGTCAACAGTGAGATCTGCTGAAGGATCTTTTCTGACGTATAACCATAGTAATGACTTTAACCTCACGGGCACTCTTCTCTGTTGTACCTATGTAGATAGTGAGAGTGAGCTGGGGTCACAAAGCGAGAAAATGTGTAAAAGACTCCATCTAGAAGCATCACACAGTATAGGGCCAAGAGGGCTAATATATTCCAAAGTAAACCACAAAAATAACTCAGATACGATTTCACATCCTTAGATTTTACATTTCCTGCTGTAAGGCTTGTGACAATGCATCACTGGTTGCCTTGGCAGCTGAGAAACCCAGTGGAAAAAATACAAGCAAGCTGCCCAATACATGACAAGTTGGGTGTTGAGTCATGTCTGACTATATTTAGATGCTCCATAATTGCTTTATAAGACTCGCAGTTCCCAGTCAGTCCCCACACTGTGTTTTCTCCTCCAATAAGATATCATTAATTCAAGGAGAATTACCACAGGTTTTGGGCAGCAGAACTGCTAGCTATTCTAGCTATTTAATAGGCAAACAGATTCTTACAATATTATGTCATATTATTATGTCATATTCATAATCAGTGTCATACTCTTCTGGTTTGCATTTCAAAAATAGTATAACAGGGTTCTCATGAAATAAAACAGAGAGTTACAGAATAGGACCATTAGAGAAGACTATAGGAAGTCAGAGGTGAAGGAAAAATTCCAAATAAAATTGTTGTTGTAAAATACGCACACATTGATAAAGTATTAGTGTGACAATCATTTCAGTGACCTTTCACAGTTGCAGAGAAGTGCAGACTGTAGCGTTTGTCAACTTTAACCTGCATTTCAATCAGGAGAGACTTAATTGAAGGGATGCTTCAAGAATAATAAAATGTATTGACATAGTGCACAATAGCGAATTGAAGAAAATGAAGAGTCTTCGTGACGTCATATTTTGAGGGTTAGGCTTAAGGTTAGGATGATTGGCTCACAAGAGGTTGTGGACAAATCTGATTTAACTGAAAAAGTGAACGCCCTCAATCAGCTGAATGAGTTGGAAGCGGGAACAGACAGAGACAGAGAAAGAGAGAGAATAAATAATAAACAGATAAGAACCGGGAAGATGAACGTACACTAAGCTTCATTAGCTTTTTAATCAGATATAAATCAAGATTATAATTTCAAGGTTCAAGGTTAATTCACTGTTACTTACCAGTAATTACCAGTGTAATCATGTCAATTCACTGCACACACCCCTGCATATAGCAGTGTTACGAATGTGTCCCAGCCATAATCATAACAACCAAAGCACAGCCATGACTACAGCCACAATCACAGCAACAGCAACAGTCACAGCTGTGCTCATCTTATGGCTATAGTCATAATCACAGCTAGTGTACAGTTCGTCTCAATCAGCCTCTATCCAGCTGCAATTATACAGACTTGCACCTGAGCCAGTCACAGCTGAGGGTGCGTCCCATGAATGTCTGTATAGAATTTTGTGTCAATCCATGCAGTAGATGTTAGGATATTTCACAGGTTAAGTGAAAACTTTGATTTGCAGGGATACAGGAAAAGTCAAAGTTCATCCTCTGGGGACCATGAATGCCTGTACATAGATATTTCAGTCTGGACCAAAGGGATAGACCAACTGATATTACCATCCCTTGTTACGAGGGGAGCAGGGAGAGGACCCAGGCGCAGACAGGATGCGGAGGTGGACAGGAGTTTCAAAGGTTTATTAATATTCTTGGCAGGTTTTGGAGGGCAAGCAAACAGGCAAGCAAACAGGCAGGTGAACAGGCACAAGCACGCACATCACAGGACACTGATCACAATGAAGCCACACCGAACAAAGGACAGGGACTGGTATAAATAGGGAAGAAGATGACGAGGGAATTAGGGGCAGGTGTGCAAACAGGGAACAGGTGCAGATAACCAGACACTACAGGAGATAAGAGGGCAGGAACTGAACAGACAATACTTCAAAATAAAACAGGAAACTGACAGATACGCAGACTGTAACATCCCTAGCCCCTAGCAGTGACCTGGCTGATATTATATTGGCTGATTCCAGTAGACTCAGTATATGACTACTTTTAATCCAACATCAAATCACTGATGTTGCGTGTTATCTCTGTCAGACATGAGTCCATTTTGAAATTAGAATGGGTGCTGCGGTTTCCAGCATAGATGTGGGGTGATGCCCAAGAGAGCAGACTGTGCCTGAGTTGTCCGATAAATCCTTCTTGTACCTGGAACCACCAACCACAGTTACAGTCCATTGCCCCACAGTTATCAGAACAAAACAGGAGGTTCTTAGCAACCATGTATCTACTAACAAAGAAGTAAAACACTTTGTTTCAGAACATTCACCAGTAACATGATTGTTTTCTACAGTTTGTCTAATGTACTGGATATTAAAGTGTACAAGCTTTTTTACAAGTGAACACGCTGTTCTCTTCCCTCTTTGGGGACTTACTGACTGTCCATGTGATCTCACTCTTATGGCTAAGGGAAACAAAATTGCACTCTGCAGCTCCAAAGATAAGGTGTATTTGAGCAACAGCACTGACTGGATAAGAAATCACTGCCAGCATATATATATATATATATATTGCATGAATCTGTACTGAATCATTTGATAATATTGACCTGATAATGGGAGAGCAAAGACACTACATGTGTTGTTTTAAGAGCACTTTATCTTCCAACATGTAATTTTTCAGTCCATTGACCAGCAAAATTAAAAACCTTTGTACAATGTAATGCAGTACTATCCAATAGCCCTACAATAAATACTATATTAAACTTAGACTGTTCAGTTTATATTTTATTATTATTTATTTGGTATTCTGTCACATTTAATGATTTTGTACAGCCAATCAAACCTGTAGCATTATTCACACTGATTCTCAGAAATAACAAATACCACTAATAGCCTGATTAGTTCAAGGTGTAATCAAAAACATAAAAAAATACCACAGTGAGTTATGGGGGTTATTTTCTCAGACTGACAAAGCTCTTCCAGAGTCACAAAAGACACTGACGAGTGTTTTCACAGGGTGAGTAGAATGCTGTAGAAATTGGTGGAATGCCCCATTAAACAATGTTTAATAAATTAATTGTAAAAATATTTAAACATATGCTTTTTTACCTTGAGCTTCAAACCATTAATAAAATATATTTCAATGTATGGTTTATTTGTATCTGTGTTAGATAGATATGTCAGTCTGCCCGACTAGTGTAACTTTATTATTAGAGTGAGGAGTTACATACAGTATGTGTCAGAAATTGTTCACCATATTTCTAGCAACATTTCATCATCCACAGACTGCTGACTGTCTGGTATGTCGGATTGTGTTGATGAAGATGGCTTTTATTTTCTAAAGATGTTAGTTTCTTTCCTCCTGGTATCCAGCTCTCCCCATTTATAGCAGCCATAGTGAGTTTATTTTGCCACCCACTAGTGGTGAGAGGGGTAATATCATGTTAAAAAATTCATGTCAGTGCAGGTCCTCTGCATATAAGCAACAATGAAAATGGCAACTAGATAAATGATAGTGATATAAAATCATCACTGATGGAAAGAAAAGGGAAAAATATATTTTTTCATTATCTATTTATGTAAATGCCTTTTCTTTTGATTAGACTTTAGGTGACTCCATAGGTGTGCGAAAGACAGAGAGGGTTGTGTGTAAGTGTGACAGAGAGATTTGAGTGTAAGTCACACTGACCTGAAGCAACCAGATGTAGCCTGCTGCTCCTTTTTTGAAGGAGAAGCAAAGTATATTATCACTAAAATAAGTCATTGTTGCTTTTCTGTTGATTTCTGCTTTTTTTTACCACCTTGAAATGTGTTTGCATTTCATACTGATCAGAGTACAAAAAGTAAGTAGAATCTGCCATGTAATACTTCACAAAGGCTGGCTCTGACAGAGGGTTTTGGGCGTGGCATTCGGTTTTGAGGGTTCACTCAGAAATGTTGGCAAATACAGTGTGACTTCAGTGTCACATTTTTAGGGAAAAAAAAACAGTTTTGCAACAGAAGCACTTCCCCATCCTCACATACAATCCAGATTTGTTTTTGTGGATGTTATCTTTAGTTTTAGCAACCAATTACTCTCTGGACCACAGCCATGATGTGACACACTGTAAATGTAGCTACAAAGTTCAAGGCAGATTCAAGCTAAATGTACTGTAGGTCTAGGATGTTTTGTTCTTCTTGTGCTTTCTGGCATTAGGTGTAGTGTGTATGTTGCTGCCTCCTTGTGGTCACCTCATCCTCCCATTTCATCACAGCTCTGACTGACTCCCCTTCACTCCCATTCCCTCTACTGGTTATGGAGTACTTCCGCACCCCCTCCTGCCAAAAGTAAAGTAGTAAAGTAGCAAAGTAAAAAGTAAAAGTAGCAACATTATAACACAATGGAAAAATAATCTATTACATTCAAAAGTGTTATCTGCAAAATGTTCATAACATATCAAAAGTTAATGTATTTATTATGCAGAACAGTCACTTTTAGTGGGAGTGTTAGATTTCATTAGACTATATATTATATTAATAATGTTATTATTGCTTATGGCTTAACAGCATCTTAATGCAGCATATTTTGTTGTAGCTGGTTGAAGTGGAGCTAATTTTAACCCCTGATTACTGTTTGCAGTTTAATCTACAACAGTCCGTCATATTTTAGAAGCTCAGCATATGTTTTGAGCGTCAAATCTAAATATGCAAAGTAACTGGTAACTATAGTTGTCAGACAAAGGTAGAGGAGGAAAAAGTACAATTTTCCCCCCTAAAATGTATAAAGTAGCATCAAATTGAAATACTCAAGTAAAATACCTTAAAATTGTACATACAGTAAGTGAGTAAAGCTAGTTACTTTCCATCACTGTCTGATGAGAATAAATGTGGTTGTTACATAGAGCACAGTGTAGACTGGGAACCACTGATAAAGATGTGCATCCTGCTCTCTAGTGGTGGAAGGAGTCACACACAGGCTTTCTGTAAGCTATGACGTAACACTCTGTAGAGGACCAGAGGACTGATGAAATGCCTTTATTGCACTACATGTATCCTAAATCTTCATCTCTATCGGCATGACTTGTTTGCTCTGGTATTGATGACCAATACACAGCCCTGCAATAGCCAAAGAAAAAGTAGGAGATATGATACCAACTAATATACTGTATATACTGCCTTGACTATGTAGGGGCATCTTGAATTCACAGGAAAGGTGTGCATTTCTAGGTTTTTTTGCTGTTTATGTCTCATTTTGTGCAAATAATAGCTTTGTATTACCCCAGGGAGAGAAATAGCAGCAGGAGCAAAGCAGTTAAACAGGCGATGAGAAGCAGTGGTGAGGGGAGGAGGAGGGAGTGAGGACGACCACCAGGCGCAGGGAGTAACCGCCCTCCTGGGAGCAGAGACAGGTCGAATATCTCCTGCAGCTCTGTGTGGCCTACCACAACCTGGGGGGTCACTTAGAGAGAGATGGAGAGAAAGAATACAAGGGAGAATTGGACCTCACATTAAGGACATAAAGTAAAAGATAAGGGTGAAGGAATAGGCAGAGTGCAAACATAAAACACTGTTTATTGAGTATTAGAATTATGATTTGTAATATTTTCCTATGAAATTTTAGCATAAATATATTTGAGAAAAATGTGTATCTTTTTTGTACTTTATTTGGTTATTAATTTAAAACATTAATTACGTCATTAGTGGGTTTATAACCCCCAATTCAACAGTTGTAGGTATGATAATTCAAACTTTAATCATAAAGAGAAAATAAGTTTATTAAAAAAGAACAAGCAGCATTGTAAGAATTGACATGAATACTTCAGGAATAACAGGAAATTATGCACACATGCAAATATGTGTGAATATGCATAACCATACATACATAAATATGCATCTGCTCATTTACATTTATCTGTACCAATTCATGCCATTCATGGCCTCCATGATTTCATTTTACATAGCACAGCCATTTAGCCCATTTGGTTTCATAAACTGTGATTTTTATTCTTTTAATTCTCTTTTCATTGTTTTATACTTAGGCTTCCCCTTTCCCTCAAATTTCATGTAATTACTTTTAAAGACGTTATTCTCAATATTCTAAGTAAATATTCATCTGTATCCATTATCTCACAAGGCATTACATCTCATAAGGTAAGTAAAATAAAATCTGTTCCCACAGAAAACATTTTAACATTTTACATGATCAAAATACATGGATGACATTTGCATAGATTTTTCTACATTCCTTCACACACTTAAATGATGAAGACAAACCCTATTTAGAATATTTTCAGGTACTAAAATACTGCATCCTTTTCATCTCAGGATATTCTCTCCTTAAGTGTGTAGGAGTTGTTTTGTGTCTGAGTACAAATGACCTCCCATTGATCAGTATTAATCACAATTGCCAATTCTTTCTCCTGAGAGTGGTGAATCATGTTACCTGTGAGATAGTAGTATAGTCTGACAATGGAGCGTTGGCCTGAGTAGATCTCACACTGGTAGGTGCCCTGATGCTGCAAGCTGGTTGAAGGGATGGAATAGAGCCTGTCCACCCCAGCAGTCACTTCTTTAAACTGATCCACCTGCTGGGTTTTCACCTGTCCAGGAATACATTCTTACAAATACTGTAGGCAGGAATCATTTATGCTAATCTGCACGGATTTAATATGACTTTTAAAGGAATAGTTCGACATTTTTGGAAATTCATTGATTCTTGCAAAAAGTTAGATGATAAGATTGATACCACTCTCATATCTGTATGCTAAATATGAAGCTACAGCCAGCAGCCAGTTAGCTTATCTCAGCATAAAGACTTAAAACAGGGGGAAACAGCTAGCCTGGCTTTGTCCAAAGGCAATAAACACCTACCAGCACCTCTAAAACTCAGTAATTAAATTTGTTTGTTTAAACCACAAAAAACCCAATGGTAAAAATGACAATTTCTGGTTTGACGGGGAGTTATGTGCTGGAATATTTCATGGCAGGGTGCATGGGTTCCTGGAGTCTCCGCTGATTGCCTGGCAACCTCACGGTGACAAGAAGATTGTAGGAAGTCTCTGCACCAAATGGTCCCACACATTAACCTCAACTTGTCATATTTTATTTTGTAGTTGCATGTCAATAAGTCACAACACAAGCATGTTCATACAGAGGACGTTTTGATATGAATATGCTACATTTGTGCGGAGCGCTGAACTCAACAACCTTGGGTGTATCTCATGAACTGGCAAATTATACAACGGTGTTTAACAAACCTACACTAATGAGTATATGGCAAGTGGAATCGCACACTCTACAAACCCTGCTACCGGTAGGAAAATTTTGTTTATTTTTACCTTAGGATAGAGCCAGGCTAGCTGTTTCCTCCTGCTTCCAGACTTTATGCTAAGGTAAGCCAACTGTCTCCTAGCTCCAGCTTCATATTCAACAGACATGAGAGTACTATCAGTTTTCTCATCTAGCTCTTGGCAGTATCTGTATTTCCAAAAATGTTGGACTATTCCTTTGAAAGGTATTGCAGTGACCCTGAACAGTTCACCATATGCCAAGCACACCTCCTCTGCAAACCTCCAGATCACCTCGATATCGTTTGGTAAGCGAAATGGCATGTCGCACCACACTTGGCTCCTGCTGTTCTCCATTACTTTAATTTCTTTAACTGAAATGAACATATAGCCACCCACATGCACACACAAGCAGACACACACACACACACACACACACACACACACACACACACAGATAACATTCACAGGGGGGCAGCTCTTGCAGTCTGAGCCCTCCTTAATGATAATACTTAAGCCCAGTCTCTGAGGAGTGGCGTAAAAGTGATGATATGCTAAACAGTGGCTGTGCTGTACAGGGTTGAAACGAATACCATCGTGTGTGGGAGTCAACTGTCACCTTGCATAAAGAAGCCAAGGACTTAAAGAGTACCTTGGGGGCTCTGTGCAAAAGATATAATGTGTGGAAATAAAACCTTGCCTCTGTCTCTTTTTCAAATCCCGACTTTCTGCTAAGAGCATTGTAAGGATCAAGAGTGGATGCTTATGAAGGTGAAAATATAGTTATGTAAAGATGTGTCAAACCTGGATTAGTACACCTTTTTTTTCCTATTTGAAAATTGTGATGTAACATTATCAGTAATCCAATATGTTGGACAGATTATTAATACTCACCTGGGCAGTCGAGAGGGAATTCACAGGAGTCATACTGGCAGGTAATACAGTTGTAAACTGCACCTGCACTCTGAAAACCTGATGGGTGCATGAAACTCATACTGACACATGGATTAAGATATTTTGTTTCTAATAACAGGTATTATGATATTTAAGAGACATAAAAGAATGAAGAAACTAACCACATGGAGGGAAACATCCAGAGACTGTGAAAACAAAGTAATGATTACCAACTTAGATTACCAAATTTTATTGCCAACATCCAGACGTATGACTAAAGTTCAACCTGACTGCTTCCTTTATTCTCCACTGTATTTCAAAGGCTGTAATAACGTAACTAGCTTATTACAGAGAGTACAGAGATGAGAGGGAGCTGTAATGACCTAATGTGGGCCTGACTAGATGAAAAGATGAAGGAGAGGGGAAGAGACCATGTCTCACCTCTAGGCAGTTTGGAGGCAGCTGCGATGAAATTGTCTGCTGCTGTCTGCAACCTTTCCTCATACACTGTGTCTGATGGATAGAAAAAAGGAGGAGGAGGAGGTGGAGGAGGAGGTGGAGGAGGAGGTGGAAGACAGAAATATTTGGCTCAACACATCCTGGTGAATTGTGTGCTTTAGGGCATCGTTTTGAAATTTCTCATTTCTAACTCCCCTCCGTTTCTGACCTTACTTAACAATTCTGACGCTCTAAAGATTCATTTACTTGTGCGGTTATTTGTCTATGAGAGCAGGTGTTTAGCTACCTTTATTCAGCTTTTTGTCGAACTCTTCTACCATGGGCTGGATCTCTTTATCCAGAATTTCTTTCAGCTGTTTATCATAGCCTTCACCTGTAGAACACATATAACACAAGTGTCAACCAACTTCCTCACTGTATACACATGGTATCATTAATTGTTGTTTAGAGATGAATTTATTATTTAAATGCATTTTGTTGCATTTGCCTTGAAGGAAAAATCATTAAACAAAAAAATAGTATAAAGATCATTTTTCGCACCCACTCTGCCAGCCTCAATTACTCCCTTGTCGTCGTTGAATATGCGGTCCAGTGTCCTGAAGCAGGCGTCAACATTTCTAACATTGTGTTCAGTCAAAATGTGACCCCAACACAGTCGCGCACTGTCTGTCAAATCAACAAAGCACTGATAGCAGCTCAGAGAGGGGCTGAACAGCAAGCTAACACACACGAGCCACAAAGCAGATGTGCACATTTTTCAGCACCAGGCATCAAACTCAAACAAAGGTTGCTGTATGTACTGTTTTTATTCAAATCCTTGTCTCATAGCGACTATAAATGTGGAAAGTCCAAGCTTTCATATTCCAGAAGAAGCTTGAAAAATTTAAGCCTTGAATATGGATTTTATGCATCTATCCCACATGAAATTAAAAGTAAGATTTTGAAAGTATCCTGCTCATGTTTCCTCAACATGCTTGGGTTTGAGAGGAGAGCACCACAGACTCCCCTCTACATTTCCCTCCATTCTATTGTCTCTAGTCCCCATTTCCTGCTGCCTCAATGCACCAGTTTTACTGCAGAGCACAGAGATGGAGCGAGCCAAGGAGGGAGGCGGCAGCGGTGGGGGGAGAGGGGCAGATGAAGAGGGAGTTAAATGCTTATGTACGTGGAGGGATGAAGTGGAAAGCGTGTCGGCAAGAAAACCCAAGAGAAATATACAAAGAATAAAAGTCTAACTGGTGGTGTGGAGATGGTGAGACGGAGAATGAAAGCCAAAATAAAAAGGAACAAAAGGGTCAACAATAAATAGAAATAGTGAGCAACGAGAAACAGAAAGTGTATATTCTTGTTGGTGGAGTTTAGAAAATTCAAAAAGTAGCAGTGAAAGAATGTTAGAGTAAAAAGAAAATGAAGTGAGGAGACACAAAGAGAGGAGAAAAGGCGAAGAGAAAAGGTGGGTGCAAGAGGAAAAGAGAGGACACGTTAGTGACAGAGGCAGAGAAAGAGGAAGAGGGAGAGGGACTACAAATCAAGTCGACTGCCTCATCACATCCTGTATCCCCCACTCGTCTCCCATCCTCCTTATCCCCCCCCACCCCCTCTCCTCCCTGGTCCCTCACTCCCGGTGCATCTCCATGGCAACCAGACAGGGTGCCTAATACATGAACTTAATATATTTTCAGTGGCAGGGTGAGCTGGGTACTAATGCATTCATCTGTCTCCACACAGACAAGCCAATCAATATTAGGCAGGAGTCTGCTCCAGGACTGCCAAAGTCAGATAGCTAGTCAGGCGGTCGGATATGGAAAATCCCAAATATGTATGTGTGTGTTTGAGTGCATTTAATTATGTCTGTTTGTATAGAGCATGTGTTGCGAAGGCACTTTGATAAAATCTTCCTATGCACTTCCAGAGCATTTACAGTATAAAAGCATACAATCGTTATAAAATTTGTAGTAAAAAAAATAAAAGAGACATGCACTTATGTGGAAGATGACACACTCTTACTTACTCGGGAAAAGAAAAGGGAATAATCTTTATAAGATGTTGTTAGTTACACGTTATATTCAAGAACTGGTGCTTATTGTAAAAATCGGGCCATTTTGCTCTGTCTCGCAAAGACGTGGTGCCTCAGCAGACAATGGAAAACAGATTGCAAATTTAACACCTGTGGAATCTTTTTTTGGGGGGGAGGATATCAGACAGAAAGACATATTTTTTCATAAATTCATACATTACAACAACTTTTTTGGCCATATTTTATTAACATACAGAGATAAAAATAAAAAAAACAGCAACATTTCCAATACAAAGTCTACAAACATGCACATGATGCACCAGTAACTCCACTGATTTTTGAAGGTGACATAAATGACGGGGTCACAACCCTCGGCTGTCTTCCTATTGGCCCTCGTTGAGGGATATAACACAAAGCCAGCCAATAGGGTTGGCCCCCTGAGAGTGTCTGTTTTGCAGGACAAGGGGTCTTCTTCTTCTTGTCCAACCTGACAAGTCCTGATCAGTCTGAAACGGTCAACATACTGAAGAAACATACAGCTGGATACTGAGGTACATTAGAGCCAGAAGAAAAAGTGACATTGTATCATCTGAGAGTTTTCTTGTGTTGAAAGCGGAAAACTGAAGGAAACATCAAACATTAGAACAGACGACTTTCTGGGGAGAAATATGTTCATCATAAAGTTTTTATGAAATTCTCCTTTTTTCTAGGACGTTGAAACTGAATGCAGCCCTGTTCCCGAGGACCTCACCTGTGACCTGCTTTGACCTCACAGGTTAAGGGTCTCAGGGACAGAGGGGCATACTGTGAAATTAAAATACACTGGGAGGGTTTCAATACAGAGCAATTTAATGTACAAAAAAAAAGGACAACAACGCTGAGACGAAACGTATTAAAAGAAAGAACTGCAGAGTCGCTGCACCGAGACAAAGACATGACCTCATCTGACATTTGGATTCTGCGGCACTGACCGGCCTCCTGGTTTGCTGCAGAACAGAAGCAAAATGGATCAGTTCAATTAAAACATAACCATCACACAATCATGACGTATTTGTCTACATTTCATCCACACTAATCTTTTGCCTTGCAGTGCAGCAACGAGAAGCAAAGCAACATATTTCACAGCAAGGTTCAAATAATCTCAGCAATGCAGCAATTTATTTTGGAGAAACAATTAATTTTAAACTGTTGTTAAATGTCATGGCCATTTTGAACATGATTTATTGAGCTAGCACTGACAAATTACAGTGTCTAATAGGTTTTCGGAGCTCAGTGAGCTGAAAGGGCTTTAAAAATCTACTTCATAAGTGTCTAAGAAATGTTAGCAACAGAATTATAATCTAGAACATAATTTATGTGTCACACAAAGGGATTTTTATCTTTACTCCTTCAATATTGCTGAGGTGGGACCGTTTAATCCTTCGCAACTCCTCGTATGAAAATGTAAATGGAGTTACAGTACAGACGAATTTACAGGGATATACACTCCAAATGTAGTACTTATTATTACAGTGTCATACTATGTTTTATCAGTCCAATATCAAGAGCAAGACACGATCTGTCTGCTGACTTACCAGTTAAGTTAATGATTATGCAGAGGGGGAAGAGGAAGAGCAGGACAAGGAGACATAAATCCACCTGTAAATGAAGGAAAATAATCACACTTTAGACTCGGTCAAACTGTTTCAATATCGAACTGTATTTTCTTTATATAAATTCAAACACGTCTATGTAAAACTTTCTGTATATTTTGGTGATGAAAGAAAGAAAATTCATTGCATAGAAATATCAGAAGCCAATGCCACCCACTGGTAGACAGTCAGAATGACACATACTGACTGGGGAAGACTGAATATGCCCATGTGTTGTAGAAAAGGGACATTTGCACATTTGATCTGACTCATCTGTCAGGGAAACATGTTTTCATCACATTAAACACCTCAGTGTGAACGTGAATAAAAGGTGCAAGGTGCCTGCGTCATGTCCTGCATCAAGTTGAACTGCATTAAAGCACATTACGTTTTACCTACAGGTTGACTTCATGAGCTACAGGCCTCAAGATTTTGTAATACAGAGCTGTGATTTTGAGATCGTCTCAGTGTCGCATGTGACAGACATGGCAGATGGATCAGACCAGTAGGATAATAGCAGACATTTGTCATAACTTCACCTAGAAATGAATTATGGATTTGTCTGCAGTAGAGTCATTCATGTCAGTATCACTAAAACAAAACTGTGAATTAATTACGCCAAATCACATAGCACCACAGAAATGGAAATTTCTGTGTTGAACACATTCATGATAATTGCAGCAGGTGTAAATGCATATTGTATAACACTGCCAGTCATAACATGACATTTAAATTCTTCGACAGCTGCTACTTTTACTAATTTACCTGCCTGATTTAAAAAAAGATGATTATAATGAGGTAAATTTCAGACGTACTTACAAATAAGGTGTTAAAGGAAAGTGAGAATTTAAACGAGGTGCAAATCAAACATGAAACGTAGACATGACCTGTCGACAACATGCAGCCCAGACACTAATTGAAAGGTTTTTCAGCGTGTGCAAACACAGACAGAATTTCACATTTATACTACAAATATATACAGCTAAAAGAAAGCACACCCGCATGCACACGCAGCAAAACACGACTGGTTTTATCACTGTCAAAGGAAAGGATGTGAAGAAGAAGAATTAGTGGCGAAAAAGTTTCAAGATAAAAATGCATGTCAGCTTTGCATAAACAATAAACATACAATTCTTAATTTACATTCCCCTTATGAGTTAAAATGTACAAAAAAATAAAAAATATAAAAGACAATCACCTTACAGCCAGCCTCTTCCTTTCTTTTCTTTCCCAGTCAGAGTGAGCCTGTGTCTCCTCTTAGCTCCCTCTCTCTCTCTCTCTCTCTCTCTCTCTCTCTGATGGTCTATGCTGGGGCCAGACAGAGAGCCCAGCGGCAGGTAGGTTACAGACAATAGTATTGATTCCATTATTCTGCTCTCTACCTACCTACCTGACTAACATCCATACAGCTCCTCACCTTTTGTCTCCGCAGGGCTGCCGTCGCAAACACACACACACACACACAGAGAAAAAGCTTGCTTACTTGTGCGTTCACATGCCTGCTTACACACCAAACCTCGCGGTGCACATGCTATCCAGCACTTACAGACGACACACACACACACACTACACACACACACACACACAAATTTACCCTCCGTGCTGCATTCATGGTCTGTAGTCGACTCTCTTTGCTTTCATTGTACCTCAAAGCCTCTTCTCTTCCTTTCTCTCTCCCTCTTTTACACTCTCTGATCGTCATCCTTCCATCTCCCTCTTTTTCCTCTCACGTTTTTCGAGCCTCACGTCTCTACTAGCTCAGTAACCCCCCCCATACACACACACACACACACACACACACACACACACCAGTCTGTGAGCTATGTGTGTGAACGTGTGAGAGATGGAAAGAGAGAGTGAATAAGAGTGCAATGAGTGCACGCCTGTGTGTGTGTGTGTGTGTGTGTGTGTGTGTGTATGTGTGCGTGTCTACGAGAGAGAGGAACACTGTGTGTGTGAGAGGGAGACGGTGGGGGGAGGGAGGGAGGGAGAGGCTTGCAGAAAGTGGGGATAGAGGGGGAGGGTCAGAATCTCTAATAGGATGAGAATAGAGAGAAAATATGAAGCCCAGGAGTCTCATGAACCTGAGAGCCTGACATTACTGCCTCCTCCTATGTGTACAGCAATCATACCATCATCAAATTGATTACAGGATTTATGGCGTTGCTCCAACACAAGTGTAAATTGCAGCTGGAGTGACATCAAACACACTAAATGAACCCATCGTGGAAAGCTCTGCCAATTAAAGGAATGTGTCTTGATTATACAGCTTAACATCAGAGGTGGACGACATGCAGTTTGCGGTTCGGTGCAACCAAACGGTGCTGAAATGGAGGCTGTGTGTAAACACAATGAAATACTGAGAAAAAAAAGATACAACCTGCATGCACACCCACACTTTGTGTTGCATGCATAAACAAAGAAATTGCAACAGCTGTGCATATTTAATGTTGTGTAACATCATTCAATTCTCTGATATTATTATACATTTAATATTTCTGTTTGGTTGCTCAGTCGGCTCGCTCTAAAGGCAGTTTTATTCTGAGACTTGTGCTTTACTCTCCGAGAGGACAGAGAGTTGCAGTTGTGTTTGTCGGATAACAGAATCATACGGCCCTGAGGGAAATTCAGAAATGAAAGTAAATCTAATTTAGAGCCACTGATTGGCTGTCTGTTCAGCGGGATGGAGCATAAACACTACACTTGATGTGTAAGCATCATTAATGGCCCTAAAGTGTTCTGACCATGTTGTGCAACAGAGAATATCACCAACGTGTCACACATTTAGCGCAAATGAGGTTAAACTGACACAAGAAAATACATTGCTTTCAGCCTAAAGGCGCGAGGAGTGACGGAGGCCTGTGACAACACCTTTCTCATGGATAGCTAGTTAACACCCTGGCTAACAAAAATTAAGGCAGTGAGAATTTAAAAAGCCATCTCCTTGCAAAGCAAGAACTACGTATGACGGGAATCGATTGAGACAAACTCATCTTAACCTTACTCCAAAAAGGCTTTCAGATGAGGCTTCTGTTTCATAAATATGCAAGACGAGGATCCAACCTTTCAGAAATGTGGGTTAGAATAAAAACACTACACTATACATTCATAATACCTCATGAATATTCATCATGTATCCACACTGCCTATAGACGAGCCTCTGTCACTTTAGCAGCAGGTGTTCTAGACACATACTCTGTACAGCGGAATGTATTTCCTGCTTTGATCCTTTTCCATATAACTGTCTTATTTGCAGCTCCGACGCACTAGAGGACTCTTCACATCCTCCTCCATATCTGCAATCATACTGTAATGCCATGCCACCTAAATTTGCATAGAAACAACATGGTGAATGTTTACATTATCTGCTGTGATGTGCGTGCTGCATGTTCTGCACCGTCCCTTTGCACTGAATGTGAGTTCCTGTGCAATATGTGCTTGCGCAGCACATATATCCTATCTGATCCCGCATTAATGTCACCAAGACAAATTCCTGTACATTTACAACACATTTTTTCTGATTGTGAATAGATTAGGAGTCACTGCTTGCTTTCCTCTGTCCTCTTGCCAGAAGACTACATTAGAGAATGGCTTTCAAAGACAGCGCCTATCTGGACGCCAATTTGGCTTAAAAACCAAAAAGAAGCAGTTCTCTCTGGCATCAGCTGTGTCCGAACCTGAGTGACAAATGCAGCTTGTCACAGAAAGGTGTGTGCGTGTGTGTGTCTGGGTGTGTATATGTATGTGTGTGTGCCTGTGGCTGCACTCTGCAGTGCCACTGAGAGACAAAGCACTGGGAGTGCTTCACAGGGATGACATCATCAGTCTGGGATGGTGTCTGCCTTGTCTGTCTCAGGATTGGGATGCTCTAGTTCTCCGTTATATCCCAAGAGATCGGAGACAGCATCGTTTTTGGCAGCACACTCCTCCTCATCACACCTGTGTTTATAAAGTAGTGTGTGTGAGCAAAGGCAAGAAAAGCGTGAAAACTGTGCTTTACGGAGAGTGATTTATGAATTTTTAGGGTGCTTCAAGGAACCCATGATGCTTTATTTTGGGAAAGGTTGTGGTGTTTTACTCATGGTTCCAACCTTGAAAGACATTTTTTTAGAGCAGCATTTGTGCATGTATGAGAATATGTTCGTGTAACAAATCTGCTCACACACAGGGTGTAGCATCTGCCACGGTGGAAAATGAGCCAAGTATTACCAGTCACCGGTATAAACAATCTTTTACTATATTGGAGGAAGGAAGGAAGGAAGGAAGGAAGGAAGGCAAGAAAGAAAGATAGAAAGCTCATTGTACATTATCCTTGCCCCACACACCTTGCAACTGTCAGACGTTCTGCTGTATCTTCTGGCAGGAGAGCAGCGTTGTGTGGTGGATGATAAAGAACGCTACGATTGACAGTGCCGAATCAGCACAATTCTGATATATTCCCCCCCACCCCTTCCAGGAGGGGAGGAGAGCCGGCTATAACGCACTGCAGATGGCTGGTGTCTCAACCACCAGTCTGACATACTGAGGGGAAGAGAGGAGGGGGGAGGAGGGGAGGTTGTGGGGTAATGAAACTGGAAAAATTATTGTGATAGTTTGAGTTGCCGTGGATGCAGAGGACTGCACAAACTGGTAAGTAGTAGTGGCATGTGTGTAAAGGTATAATGTCAGGCAGACAGGGCTCCTCTACCTGTTGTAGTATAACACATGGATCTCACAAATTACTGCCAAGCAAAGGCAGGGAGTCCATGATTTCCGTGGTGAGGCTGTGTATAATATATGTGACTTGGGTATTTTATATTTATGATATGTTGTATGTTGCATTGGGTTTCATTAGGGACTATATTAAAATTATTGGGGGGCAGAAAAGTGTGAGTGTTACCTAATTTTTCTTTCTGTTGAAGGGAGGGTAGTCTTAAAATTTTGGGAGGGCAGAGGGTGGTCTTTTAACTTTTTCTCATCCCAGATTTATTTATTATTTAATTCTTCCTATGTGAGATTTACTGTAAAAAAAAAAACAAAAACAAAAAACAAACAAAAAAAAAATATATATCATAAAATTGCCCGTTTGGCCATATGCAGATGAAAACAAGCCTTTCTTGAGATCAGGGCTTTATTTTCAGTAATTCGGTGATTAACAGTTTATTTAGCAGCTCTCTTCTCAAGAATAGGGAGTGGCAAGATTTTTAAAAAAAGAAAAAAAGTCTTATGTCTATCATAAATGTATTGTCCTAAAATAAGATTAAGGGCAGCGTATTGCAGTTTTTCCCAGTCAAAGGGAGGATTAAACGAAAATACTAATAAAATAAGAATAAAATGAAATAATAAATTCAGCCCCCCTCCCCACACTAACAACTTCCGTACAGTCCCTTATCTGACCTTGAAGTAGGATCTTGGATAATAACAGAGGTTCAGCATCCTCTCTTAAAGGTATTTCAGCTGCAGTAGGAACTACTGATTGCCAGTGTGCAACCAACAACCTGTCAAGCAACAGGGGGTCCTGCTGACAAACACGTCCAGTTACTACAAATATCGCACACAAGTATCTAAAAGGCGTCGCAGTTGAAAAGGACAAGTCCAGTCATTAACCACTAGGAGATCCTCTGGTGGAGTAACAACATACTTACCTCTCTGCTGGGGGTATATTGTACGTGGCAAGAAGTGACTCCGCAGGGAAAGCTAGAAGGTTGTACAGTTATCTCCGTGCTGTTTATTATGCGAAACCATACAACCAACTACCTCACACTGCAGAGCACAGACTGTAGAGCTGCTCTCCAGACAAGATCTTCACCAGCAGGATGAAGGTGTCCGTGCACACACTCTATATACACCTGTCTGGCTCCTGTCTACCAGTCAGCCAATTACCTCATGGCTCCCTTCTTTTCTGTGTGAGCGATTTACTGAAATAGTTCATGTCGTCCTCACTGAATCTTTTAGCAGGTTTTGAGACTGAGACATACAGACTCAAAAGAGATTTACTTATTTTGTGCATGTTTTGTTGTGCTAAATAATGACCATGTGCTGTTTTTTCTGTGGTCTTGGATCTGGGCAAAGACATTTTGATTCTCTGGCATAACAAAATATTGCCTTTTTCCATTGAGCTCAGCTGGTGGTGTGTGTCTACTTGTGTATGTGGTTACGGTAGATAAATCTGACTTTTTTTAAATCATTCTGGAGGAAAAGAGGAGTTGAATTATAGGTTTTGCCTGAAGAGATGCATGTTACCGTTCTACAACATGAAACGGGCAGCAAATCTGCACATATGACTGGGTTGGGAGGACTGCTCTACAATTTGGGGTCCCGGAAACGCACCTATACCAACTGCTGCAGTGGCCGTGAAGCCACAGGAATGGCTTCAGTGGAGGAGCTCAGGTTTAGGGCTGCACAAAGGCCTGGAGGTAAGTTATGTAGAGTAGGCATATATACGCAAGCACCAAAGAGTCTCAATTGCATATATGCAGATAGATGCCAGTGGAGATATAATCAAATGTGCTGTAGGAAGGTGAGAGACTGGATGGAACAAAATGTGAGACAAGAGTTATGTCTTTGACAAATCTGTTGAAATTTTCCAACACTGGAACAGAACTATGAAAATCCATTTCCACACATCTAAGGCTCTCATGCAGGTGTAACTACTACAAAAGGCTTCATTTCCTGTGTTCATTCATAGTATTTCCATCCATTTCTTAGTAGTGGTTGCCCTCTACTGGTGACTGTGCAAACTCCCTCTCACTTCTCTGTTCTGCTTTCTCATCTGTGCCTTGTTCTTTCAATGCCAGGAGACTCTGCAACAGAGCGACAGTGAAAACTTCAAAATGCCGTCTATGAACAATTAGGGTTTGGCTGTGCTAGCATTGTTATATACACAATGTTGCAAGTACACAGTCTCTTATCCCATCACGTCCTGGAAAGAAATGACTAAAATTCACATCTTCTTTCCTCATAAACATTTAAAAAATCACCAACTATTATTGTGTCTAACTCATTATTAAACCATATTGCTTGAGTTTGCAATTTCATACATTCACACACTGCAGCATTTCATTCAAATCAGCTGTCTGATTCTCCTATAATAGCTGACAGGTTTCAATGGGAGTTTAATGCCATCTGCCATAACACTGTCATCACCATTAAGTCTGCTGTCAGCTGTGATATCTAAATCTGGGTGACTTCTGGTTCCACAGTCAAAATGGAATTTCCTTAACGTCACACAGAGTGAAAAAAAATAAGACTCTTAAACTAAGACTTCTTTCGATGTGTGGATCCTCTCTGTAGGAGTCGTAAATGTTGCATGATACAGTACCACGCTTGCTGGCACAATGCTACATTCCAACAGCTACAAGCCAGGAGTGTTATGTTACACAGATTCAGACGTAACTGGGGCAAGATGATGTGCCATGCAAAAGCCATTTAAAGAGTTTCAGCAGAGCCTTGACGAAACAGAAATATATAAATAAATGCTTTCAAACGTGAATAGGATTTCAGAATTGCAAATATTTTAAAAATGTTATAAGTTAAAATGTCTTCTGAGTCTGCAACACTGACAAAAGAGAGCAGTATGTGGGAGCTCTGCATTCTCTGCATGACAACGCTGCTTGGCATGTGGGATTCAAGGAATCCATCTTGTAACAAAGAAGCATAATACAGAAAAGGAGTAGTAAAGATTGTAGACCGTACCTATCTTGCGGCAGACCTCGAGCTGAACTGTGCAACTGTGCATGGAATCACAATGTCAGTGAGAATAGACGACACAGAGAGGAAGAAACTACATAGCTGATCTTAGCCAATCAGGGAACATGCTGGTGTAACTGTAAAAATGTTGCCAGGTGAATTTGTTTCCTATTTTCTCCTCCTTCTTTTTTTTGGTATGTGTTTAGAGTCCTAATCCTCCGTCTGCCGCTCCCAGTCCCTTTCACTCTCCTCCCAAAGTGCACCTCTAACCCCCCCCTCACTCACTCAACCTTTTCTCTGCTTTAGCCCTCATGGGTCCCCATTTCCCGCCTCTTACCCTTTTAACCACCCTCTGTCTTCATACCCCCCTCCTGCCTCCTCTATCCACACATGCCGGGCCAGGCCTTCTTTCATTCCCACAACCTCCTCTACTTTACACTCCGCGCCTGCAATATTTTCACAGTCAAATCACGCAGAAATGCAGTGTAATTGTGCCAGTGTCAGCTATCCTTCTCTCTCTTTCTCTCTTGCTCACCCTTAAGCAGGCCTGTCTGAGTGTCTAAGCGGTGAAAGACTACTCCACTATGAAAAACGTCTGGGGTGATTCATAAATGGGGCGTCTCACTTCAAGTTCCAAAATTGCTCTCATACTTGATCATCATCCACATACAGTGACACACTTTGAGATATTGCTTAATGGTTACAGTCCTTAAAGGCATGTAAAAAAAATTCACTGCTTCACTGGTCAGCACAGCAAGACAATTTCATTTTCAATACTTTTATACTGTTATGTGATGAAACAAACATGATGCAAATCAGGGGAAATGGAAAGATGGAAAATAGGCTACTTCTCAAGGTTAAATGTACAGTAGCAGCTCATTTTCAACATGTGCCAAAGATGCCCAGTTTCTATATCAAATATGCTTATACTGCCTATATACTGCCTTTGGTCGATGTGATGCATACAACATCTCTGAGTGAGGGTAACATCGGCATAATGTTGCAATGTTTGTAATTTTAGAGAGTAACGCTCTGATCTGCTGAAATATGCATGTTTTTTCCCAGGTGAGAGCAATGCTCTATCCTACACTAATCTGCTTTGGTTGATGCCAGCCTCATATACCAAGATGGCAAAATGAATGTTGCCATGGGAACCTTTTGCCTGGCAACCCCAACAGCCTGGCAACTAGCCACACTGTTGCTATGGCACAGCTGTCAATCTACGTATTCTGGGATTGGTGTGTATCTGGCCTTTCGGAGCTCCTCCCTTTTAAAGTTTCCAATCAAATGCATGATGGAAGAATTCATCTTAGGTTTTAAAGCGGTGGAGGTGTGTGTATGTGATGGTGGTGGTGGGGGTGTCTGGTAACAAAAAAACGGTTGGCCTATTATTTTGCCAAACAAAGCAGCACAGAAGCAATGGCATCCTACTTTGAAATGTGGTTGCATCTTCAAAAATACCATCATTCTATCTTGTATTTCAGCATAAAATGTCATTTCAGACAAGTCATAAATTAGTTTGGGATCTTAGCTTTTCTACAGCATCTGGTCAGCTGGAGCATCACAGTGGCTTGATGATTATTTTATATTTAACTGACTGTGTGCAAGCATTATTGAATTTTTGGATAAACATGACTTGATGACTTTTAATAACCTTGTGAGATAATGTCTTGCCAAATAGTTCAAGGACAGATAATCCACTTCAGATAAAAGGCCTAAAGCTCTTTATAGTTATCCCAATCTATCACGCTTGAGGGCTTAAATTAGTCAACAAATGTGTGTATGCGTGTGCATGTGTGTTTACATTTTTGCAGGGCTAGTCCTTACAGCCTTTCAAAAAAGTCATTTGAGATACAGAGACAATGGATAAACTTTGGAGGACTCTCGGTGCATTTTGACTTTTCACTGAAAATGCAAAAATGAAGGCACTTTTGTCTGTTCTAATAATGTGTGAGGTTAATGTGTGGACAACAGAGAACTAAATACTTACAAAATACAATACAAAACACAGGAAGCAGAGCACCCTGCCAGATACTCGTTAGAAGACTAAAAGGAACAACATAAATTCATGTGTCAAAGTGGAGCTTTCTCCAACCTAACAGAATATAATGACACAGTTCAAACGGCTGCAGCAATGAGGAGCAGAACTTGAATAAGGCTGCAAATGAAAAATATAACTGGGAGTGTATCATTTTAGTTTAAACTGCATCTTTTAAAATGCACTTGAACAAGTATCCTATAGAATTAATATGCTGAGATTGTGACAGTGCAGGTTTTGTTTTAGTTGTTCCTGACACTAAGTAGATTAAATCAGTGGATTTTCCCCCTCATGATATTCTGACACTTCTTTTATTAGTTGCCAAAGTCAGTTCATTAATTAATTATCTACCAATATTTCATTTGTGTGTATATTTAACAGGGACAACACAGATAAACATTGCTGCATAGGAAGAAGAAATGCAACAGATGTATGGTTAAAACAATTTAACAAACAGATACAAAGGAATAGATAAAAATTGAGTCTGTGCATGTGTTGACATGTGTGTATGTACTGTACATGACATATAAGTGTGTGTGTGTGTGTGTGTGTGTGTGTGCGTAAGTTTACATTGGTAGATGGATGGATAAGTGAAATATATGATATAGAAATATTGTTACCTTGAGATCACTCCCTTGTCAAAGTGTACCATGTGTTCCTCAGACACGAAGCGGAGGCCGGCTGAAACAAACACAGAAAACACACTCTCTCACACACACACACACACACACACACACACACACACACACACACACACACACACACACACACACACACACACACAGGTTAGAGGGAGACAAGCTGACCTTGTGAATAGAAAGACTGTTTAACCAAGAGGTCACAGGTTCAATCTCTGCAACAGCTGAAGTGCTATTGGACAAGACCATGAAAAGCTACCGATTTACTTGTAAAGCTGCTCTGGAGAACAGCATCAGCTCCAAAATGTAACGCGCACGGTCACTTTTGGAGTACTAAATACATAAACTGAAAGAATCAAACATCTGCCGTCCAAATGACGCAATTAGACAATTAATTATCATCACATAAAATACTATGAGAGATGAATGAATGTCTAACTTTTGTAATAATTCTGACATACAGAACAGAGGGACTAACAGTGCAAAAAGCTGTTCACACTACAGAGTAAATTACATTATAATTAGCCTCATTTAAAAAGCTGCACTCAACGCTCAAATGTTTAGCTTCTTGAGTGCTGCCATTAATAAATGTTTGGATATTTAAAAAATTATCCCAACACGATCAGCGTTGCACTTACTGTGTACACTTGCTGTTTCCCAAGAGGATTATAAATCTATTAGATGCTATCATTTCAGTGTTTCACCGCTTGAAGGTGTCAGGGAAGGACATTACTGGTTGCACACTGTAACACAACATTCTGTTTGATGCTTATTTTTTCTGTCTGAGACTGTTCAGATCAACATTTGAGGGTGTTTAAATCTTGATATCTGAAAGCCATCTCAGTGCACACAAGCGTTCTGCAGTGTGGACAAAGCGATGCACCAGCTTGGAGTGCTAAGCCTCCTGCTCCGGTTTGATAAATATAACTTCAAAAGAAGCAGCCAAACAGCTTTAGCTGGCCAACTGCACAATGAGCATAATAACTCCCCACCCCCTGGGAGCTCCAGCCTAGTTCATTTACCCTTGAAAAGCGCTGCCATGTCTGTATGTGCACATGTGTCTTTGTTTCACTGCAAGCCTCTCGGAGCCCCACCTTCTGCTCTGTACAAAGCGGATGTATAGAGGAACCTTTTGGACCTCATTTTTAAAGAGGAAATGCCCCCCCCCTCCCCTCCTCTTTTCTATTTGCCCCTCAAATGTAATGCCTGATTGACCACAGCACCCCTTAAAGAGGTCAAAGGGCAGACAAAACAGTCTGGTGTCATGGCAACCTGTGTGCCACCAACCAGAATAGTAAGGGGGAAAGCAGGGGGGTCCAATGAGCTGTCAGTTAAACCTTTAAGAAGGCTGCCTCGTGTTTAGGCTAATGTGTGGACAACATGCAAACACAAAACACACACACACACACACACACATAATGCACCTGCACTATGAAAAGGACCCTCCTAATTTGCACTGCAGAATAATCAAGCCAAATCCCTCTGTGCAACGCAGTTAAGTGTAGTACCTATCAGAGTATCAGATGGAGCGCGGACACTCCTGTGTAAAAGGTTCTTTGTGAACGCTGGATGCAGTGGCAGTGTTTATGTGATGGGGGAGGGGGGCTAACGGATAAATGGGAAGCAAATGCATTCAGATCAATACTAAGCTGAGAGAGGGTGAGTGGGGTTGAGAAGAGAGAGTGGAAGGTGGTGAGTAGAGAGGGAGGGGCCACAGAGGGACTGATTAATCATTCCTGTATTGTTATTGACTTTCTGTTAGGGGGTGAGTCAGACTCTGAATTATGTGTTTGTGCGTATATGTGTATGTGTGTGTGTTGTGTGGTGCTCATTGAGAGCACAAAGTCATCAATTACAGTCCCAGACTTCCCAAAGCTTTGGCACTGTAGTTGGTTTAGTCGAGCTCTGACTACCTTTTTCATTCCTAGCATGTAGTTACAACTTTCAGGCAGTAAGTTTGCATATTCAGCACAATAACTGTGAAGGATTCAATTATTCATGTTTTGTAAAAAAGAGCTAATATGCTGTTCCATTTTGAAGAGGAACAGAGAAGCGAAGGAGGCGAACAGGAAATCCCCTGTGAGGAGTTAATGAGGAGCTGACGACTGAACAGACACAACAGAGAGGGAGGGAGGGAGGGAGGGAGGCTGCTAGAGGTGGAGGAGGGGAAACGCTGCCCTGACATCTGACCCTCTGGCTGTGACCTTGTTCATTGTCTGAGAGGGCAGAGAGTGGACACACTGGCCACGTGTGAGCACACACACACACACACACACACACACACAATACTTTAAAGGACACTTTGCAGCTAATTCTTTTAAACTAAACAGCCAGCAATGTTCTGCCCAATGCACATGAAATAAATTAAATAAATAAAATTGACATAATTAGTTAACAATTATAACAGCATGACACCAATGTCAGACGTTGCCAAAGGCGGTGTTTTCCTCCAATTACGACCCTTTTAAAAACAGCAACTTGTCAGAGGACGTAGGGCTGAGCTAACTGAATGAAAAAACCCATTCAATGTTACCTTGAACAATGAGTCTGGTGTTTGTGCTGGGGCCACTTCCTGACCTTTCTATCCCTCTGTGGAAGCAACCAACCGCAGCCTCTCCTTTCATCTTACAGATGTGACCCTGACGACCCACGTTGACCAAAGAACAGCCCGCAAAGGCAGGTTTTACTTCCGCTACTGACTTGTAAAAGTGTGTTTGCTATGATATTTTATATACTCGTGTAATGTTTAGAGACCATCACTTCATTTCAACCAGTGCATACACGCGGTTAGATTGACTAATCTTTATTGTGGTGCCTTGAACCACGAGGTTCATTTTCTAATGATTCACTGAGCAGACAGACAATAAACACAAATGATTCCTCCTCCTCCTCTTCACCTTCCTTTTTTCTTCCTTCCTCCCTCAGACGCTGTCTCTCTTACTTTTTCTCCCACTTACAGACGGCCTGTTTCTTTACGCCTTCATCTTTCTTTTCCCCTCTGTCTTTACACCGAACCCACCTCTCCTCCTCTCTGTCTGGCACCAGAGAGCTGGCACACTTGAGGGTGTCGTTGTGTGACGCGGGCAGCTGACACCTACGACGCCACTGGAGAGCACATTTATCATCGCAAAGCATAATGGAGAGCCTTGTGAATGCCATCCATATGTTGCCAGAGGAGACGTAGTGACACTTAAAACCACTTGACTGACAAACTTATATACTTTTTAGGGCCACAACTACTAAACTAAATTAAGTTTTCAAATGACCGATAATTGTTAAAGCTTTAAAATGTCAAAAAAGTAAAAAGATGCCCATCATTAGTGCACAGAGTGTTAAAGTGTGTGTCAAATTACTTGTTTTGTCGGACAAACAGTACAAAAGTGAAAGATATTCAATTTACAATAACTCTCAAATTTGAGAAGCTGAGACTAGCAAATGTTTGGCAATTGGCTTAATAAATGATTTCAACAATTATTTGAATATAAAAACTGTTGTTGACTTAATCTGTCAAAGAAAATACACTTCGCTTTATTTGCTTTCTTGCTGAGAGTTAGATGAGAAAATCAATACCACTCCCATGTCAGTTCATAGGTAACAAAATGTAAGTACCACCATCTAAAGCTCACTAATTAACTTTTTTTTTTTTAATCTGTAAAGATTTTGTAACCTTTTCCCCCTGTTCCCAGTCTTTGCGCTAAGCTAAACTAGCTGGCTACTGACAGACAGATATGAGAATGGTATCGATCTTCTCATCTAAAATAAGCTAATTAGTGTATTTCCAAAAATGTTGAACTATCACTTTAAGACTAGCAGTTTCATCTTAAATTCAGATGTTCATTTTTCTAAGACTTCACATTGGGAAACTTTCAAATATGAATCTTGATGATGACGATTTCAAGATCATGGGGTTTCTGTCTCTGTGATTCTTGTCCTGATTTTACCCAAGCAAGACAGCTAAGTGACAACCCTAATATCTGATATGAAACTGAAGACAGTGATTGTGTGGGCAGGTGGTGACTATTTCCTGGTCCACAGTTGAAATAACTCATGAGAAGATATGAATAGACAATGTCTGATGACATCAACAAAGCCCATTCCTCAGGAACATGCTCCATAAATCATACATGACTGATGTACTGAAGAGGACACGAGGCCGGCGGTAGAGAGCACTGTGCTAGAATTATCACAGTTTCACTATCTCTCGCTTTTTTCCCAACCCCCAACTCCTGAGGCTCTTAAGATGTCTGTAAGACATCTATAGAGCCTGAGAGGAGAGGGGAGATGGTGAGGATCAGACATAGGAACATGGCGACAAAGACGGAGATCAAATGCGAGATGGAGTGGTAGAGGGAGACGACAGAGACAGACAGGGGATCGAGATAGTTTAGCAAAGTAAGAGGCAATGCTGAGACCTACTAATGTAGAACTGAGGAATTCTCACTGCTGACTCCAAACACATTCCTACAGCCTGCAAATATTAACCCCCACCTCACCACCTCTGCCTCCATCTGAATGCACAAGGCAGCCACCTGGCCCCTCCATGAGGAAACTATTCATTGATATCAACTCGGTTACTGGAAGAGATTCTAACACTGCAGTGGAAAAACAGAAAAAACATGATTATATTCAACGTGGCACAGCTAGTGGTAATTTGTACTCCAATACTCAGAAATCCTGTAACATGACGTAGGCAGACTTTACTCAGTCATCACATTCAGATTTGACATTTACGCAGTCCGACCATTTCTTTCAACAGCAAAATATCCAAGCAAACGTAAATGCAGCTTTTTCTGAACAAAGTGCTCTCTTGCTGTGGTTTAGAAAAAAGTTTAAAATTTGCTCCTAAATCTTGTTCTTCAGTTGACTGTGGAGAGAGGCTCATACCCACACGGATCAGAATTTTATTGAGGCAAATAGGGAGAAGGTATGGGTCTGTTGCAGATGGGGGTGTAGCTGTTCTCTTTTGCAGCCCAACTTTGGGATTTAAACTGATCAGATGCAGATATTTACACAAAAACTTTTAATTACGTACTGTAGCTGTAAGCTGAGTGAAATCATTCAGAAGTATGTGATCTGAGAGAAATCAAATGTGCACGACTATCTTTAGTAACCATTCAAAGTTCAGTAAAAAAACTGTTTGTTTTGTGAACTGTATAGTTCAAGTTACAGCCCAACTGAGACTGGATTTTCTAAAAATTAATTCATTTATATTTTAGGTTACTTTTGGAGTATTTTTTGCCTTTAATTCATTCAAGCAAGTACTGTATTTGGTCACAAGAACAGGAATTAGAACGGTGGCATTGCAGTTTATGTGGTACGTGTCTTAGCCCCCAGGCCACCATGATGCCCTGATACTGGATTTTTGAGGCTGATACAGATACTGAAAGTTGATATTTCGGCTCATTTAAAAAAAAAAAATTTAAAAACTAAAAAAAACATAACATAAACAAACATTTTTGATGAGTATCACTTTTTAAGAATTGTGACCAAGATACTATATGTGCTAAGTGGGACATTTTACAGCTGAAAAATAAACTTATCTCCTTGTTGTCAGTAATCTCTGGTGGACAAACTATGTAATGGTGACACTGCTGATACCAATATAGCTGTGATACACCAATATTGGCCAATATGTCGGCCAGGTAGATTTATTGGTGTAGCTCTACTTATAGCTCAACAAATAATCCCTTCTTTAATCTGTTGTCTGTACTGTATGTACCATATACTGAGAATATCAAGCTTAGGTGTGTAAAATAATAGCAAAAACATACTATTTATCAGTGGTGGTATTTTGATCTTCAACTTAAGTAAAAGTTGCATTACCCCACTTTAAAAATACTCAAAATTCTACTAGCATGCAAGTATTAGTAACAATATAAGTATCAAAAGTAAAAGTTCTTGTTATGCAGAGCGGCCTTTTTCTGAGTGTTATATTATTATAAAGTTTATGATATTGGATTAATATTAATAATGTATTACTATGTAAGGAGCATGTTAATGTAGTTGGTCAAGGTGGAGCTAATTTTAAGTATTTTTTATACCACTGGGTAATTGAATCTATAAAAATGCATGATAATTTTAGAAGATAATCATGTACATTTCAAAATGTATAAAATTCTATACATCAACATAGAGAAAGGCACCTGCAGTAATCAGCTATCTCACACTATATCAATAACATCGCCCAGCAACTGACAACAATGTGAAGGCATGTGTCTCCTGCATCTGGAACAAAATACAAGAGCTTCAGCCAGTCAGAGATTTAAACTGGTAAAACTTTGTGCTGTTTGCGACAGAGAGAAACATTATCAACACTGTGCTTATGAAGTAGGAAAGCCCTATGGGTATCCAGATGGAGCTCTCTCAGCTCCAGCCCCATTTAAGCCCCATGTCCTAGAGAAGGCAGACAAACACTGATGCAACTGGAACACTGAGTCCAGGGGGAATAGCTCTCACTCAGACCGTGAGAGAGCGTTAGTACATCCACAGCGGTCACATGGTGCAGCGCTTTCTCTCCATGCCGGGCCCCGCTGCCTGTTGTGTGTGGCCCTTTTCACGGCTCTTTCACACCAGAGCTACATAACTGATAGTGAAGGCCGAGTTATGTTTTATAAAGTGAATGGCTTCCTCTGCAATCTAAAATTTAGATGTGCTGGGATCAGTAAGTGGCGACCTCAGGTTGAAGAGGTTTTAAATAACCAATACATTCAGTGTCAGTACAATAAACCAGGGTAAACCATTATTTCTGACAAAGTATTCAGTTTTGTTACAAAGCAGCAGTGCTTGGAGATGCACTGAATGCCTCAACTGCTCATTTGCTTTAAAAGGGTCATTCCGGTATTTTTAAACCTGGGCCCTATTTTTTTATTACATATTTTGGGGTCTAAATGAAATGAATGGAATTGGTCGAGTAGATCGCCTTTGCAATAGCTGCAATGTAATCTTTGTGGGCAACTGCGCTGTCAAAGTACGTCCACTAAAAGTGCTTGTTTTTGCCACTGACTGGCTCATAGTGTCTGACAACATTATGGAAAGGATCCCTACAGAAAACCTTTTTGTTAAAGAGTAAGATCCTTTTTGTTTAACCAGAAACAGAAGTCTTGAGACAGACTCTGAAACTTCTTCTAAACTGCTGAACTGGATGAGCACGGTGGATACCTTAACTGTCATGATATCGAGCTCCCACTGCTGGATAACACCACTCAGTAATTCAGCCATCAAGGTCAGTATGCTGTATAGTTATCTAGTAATCATTTCTTTAGCAATTCACTGGTTCTGACATCTCAAATGTGAATATTTGCTGCTTTACTTTGATAGTAAACTGAATATCTTTGGGGTTTTGGACTGTTAACTGGTAAATAAGCAATTTGAAGACATCATCTTGGGCTTCGGAAAAATGTGACTGGCATTTTTCATTATGTTCTCACATTTTGATTGATTAATTGGCTGATTAATTGATAATTAAAATAGTCCATGCACCATCTGCATGTTATATGTTGGTGCGATGTCAACTGTTCTATTTGTTTCTTTTGGCTAAAACTGTCTTGAAAATATAATTGGTATATTTTGCATTTTAATTACTGTACTTGCACTTTATTTGCTAATTTATATACTTCTCCCCATTGTGACTGAGGAAGAATAGCTCCTCCTGAATAGCTGAAATGAACAAGGAGTTAATGGTGTTTCCTTGAATTTAACTGGTCAAGGTGACTTCATTACCCAAGTTCAGCTTTCAGCTTCGAGACTCCATACAGTCCATGCACAAGTCAAGATTTGTGAACATGAACGAGGCCCAATGAGCAACTGTCTGTATTTGACCATGGATACTATCATAACATCCGGAATAAAATTCGTCAGTGTTTGACAAACCACTCAGTTTAATCATCTCAACAATATGTGTTTAACATTAACCCTCTCTGCTAGCCGGCCTTTGCTAAAGCCTGTCTATGGGTGCAAACCAGCCATCAATCATCAAGGTCGGCTGTCTGGTTCCATTAAGCCTCGAGTTAAACCTGCATTCAGACACAACTATCAAGATTACCATCATCCCCGTAGTCACCCTCTGATCCACCGATCAGGGAAAACCTATTTCTGCCGTCTTTCAAATGGCGCACCCTGGCAGAGAGACAATCGGGGTATCTTTGTGAGTTTGTTTGCATGCAGTCAGGGGTATAGAGACTGAGAGCTCGTATCAGGTCTCCATGGAGATGGACAGGCTTGTTAAGAGCATGGATAGACAGGAGGATATAACACATGTCCTCAAGAGCACATGCAGGGGACAACAGTAACTTGTCGATATTAAACAATGGAGGCAAGGCTGAGAACAAGCAGGACAGCAAGGATGAGGTGAGAGCTGCATGGGCGCAAAGCATAAAGGTATTCAGAGCAGTAAGTTTAGTGTTAGTGGACGCTGAGAGACATACAGATGAGGTTTGGTCATGTGCAGCGTAACACGGACACATAGGCCTACTGAGACTACAAACAAACAGTAAGGGGAAGTAGAGGGTGGGACATGTCAATTCCAGAGTAGGGAGGATGATAGCCAAATTATTCAAATACTTTGCATCTTTTTAACAGTTTCATATCAGCTGAAACTAAAAAACTAGGCCAAAAACAGTCACTCTCTAGCAGAATACTCAGTACACTTAAATATTTACAAAGACAGTGATCGACACACAATAATGGCACAGAAGTGAGTGCCCCAACCCCGTTCTTCCTTCCCCTTCGTCCTTTGGCCCCAAAACCAGCATGAGTCTTTGACTCTAAGCTTGATTTAAGGCAAGAGCTCTTTCAGCAATCATACATATTCTGTCAAACAACATATACAGGAGATAAAAGGCATGGCTGGATTATGCGAGAAGCGTGGAGACAGGCAGAAATGTTCCAGCAGGAGTGGGAGGAAGGAAAATGACTTTAGGTACACAAACCAACAGAAACCAGAGCAGAAAAGCAGAGCTGAACACAGAAATCAAGGAGCAATAGACAGCAAAAATGATAAAAGACAGAAATAATGTGTGTACATGATTACTTTTCTTTCTAAATAACATGAGAATTAAAGCTCATTTTGCATAGGTCAGCCCCCCCCCCCTTTTTTTTACCTTTTCCCGCGTTTCTTTCCCAATTCCAACTTGATTCCTCCTCTCTGTCCCCTCTTCCTCACTCTCGAGTTAGTGCCTTCCCTCTTGACTTGCAGCCTTGCATCTCCCACTCCAGTCTCGCCACATTTTATCCGCTGTTGCCTCATCTCCTCTTCCTCAGACACCATTTCTCTGTTCTTTACCCCTCCACGCTCACGACTTTGAAGGGAAACATGCCTTATGGACAAAGGATATCAACGTCGTGAGGAAAAAGTACAGGATTAGTACTTTTTCCTCTCAGTGTTGTGCTGGAGCTGTGCAGAACCGGTTCCACTGTAGCCTACCCAGGACAACCACACTAAAGTCTCAGTGGTGCAGAGAGAGCTGAGACAACGGAGAATGCAAGAGAAGGAGGGAGAAGGCATCAGTCATCGTGTGTGTGTATATGCGTATGTGTGTGTGTGCATGCAGGGTAGGAATGAAGGAGAGGAGAGAGGGAGGGAGGGACAGAGATTGAAAGAAAGGAAGGTGGGAGGGAATAGGAGGAGTATACGTGGAGAGAGGAACAGGGGAGGAGACATTTTATCTCGGTTTTCCTGTTCACATTTTTTTGATTTCTCCCTCTTTTTGTGTAATGATCCCTATACTGTCTCAGTGTACACAACTTCCTTGTCAATAGGTCATAATTCTGCCTTTCCACCACTGTTTTCCCCTTGTCATATTCTCCTTTGTTGAAGCCAGCTGCGTCTTTAAGCCTGTGCACTTGAACTCAGAGAGTACTTCCCCTCTGCTGGCCCCCCAGCACACAGGAAGGAGACACAGCTTGTGAGAGAGAGAGAGAGAGAGAGAGAGAGAGAGAGAGAGAGAGAGAGAGAGAGAGAGTGTGCAGGACAGAGGGGCAAAAAGGGGCTGAGAGAGAAATGCAGATGGGGGAGGGGAAAGGTTTGTAAATTGTGGTTCAAGGCTGTGGAACACTTGGAAATCTATTCAAGAAATACATCAGATGTACAACGCATGAACAAATATTTTAAATCAGCACAAGTTTCCTTGTTACTGTCGAGGACTGAATCCGTATTGATGTTTAATGTAGGAATGGTAAGAGAATAGACTGCTGTTGAAACATTGATTTGTTGTATCAATTATGCCCATGTGTTTGTAACATCACGAAAGCGGCACAGTCGAGAAAGTGCAAGGTTAAGGTCAGACCATTAAGCAGAGCCTCACATATCTGCACAAAATCTCCATGGCAACTGCTGACATACAGGTGAAATCTTTCATAATAAGACAACTCAGTTGTGTCGTGGGTCATAAAGTGGACTATTATACCAGCTTGGGCTTTTATCTATTTGTTCATTTTTTATTAAAAAAAAAGAAAGAGAGTGGGCAGTCCACTCACCTTGACTGATTTAATTGTTGATACAGCAGAGGGGGAGACATAGGGGACTCAGGAGCTCTGGCAGGATTCAATCGCAGGCCAGCAAGGGCATGCGGTAAACTGAACCACCCGACGCCTCTCACAGCACAGACTTGCATATGTTAAATTGTTCTACATTATACAAGCAGTCCCTGAGCATTTACATATGCAGTGGCAGAGTTTGCACAATGGACTTTATATTCACGAACACGTCTTACATCAAAGTCTCATGTAACTGCAGGGCATTTTATAACTTTTTAAGCAAAAGATTAAACAAAAAAATAGAAAAATAAAGGAGGGTTTTTGAAAGCACCCTAAAAGACAAACAGAAGTAAGTTAAACAAAGAGATAATACAGTATACACAAGACAGTGCCGGCAAATCCCAGAGTTTCCCAGCTCACTCCTCATATCTGGAAACTCCACAGAGGGCTGGGGGTTTCACATTCACATTTGAGTTTCAAAACATCAGCAGTGAGCTGGAAGGAAATTTGGGGGATTCGAGGGAGCGTACCTGTGAAAGTATTTTTAAAAACCAGGAAATGCAGTCTGCATTTTGAATAGAAGGCTGAAGTTTGGTACAAGCAGGAAATCACTTGAAAAGTAATGTACTTGAAGTTTATTTAATTAATATTTATTCAACAATTATTGATTTATTAATTACTTATTCTTTACCCCTTTCTGTACTGTATTGTTTATTCCTAATTCACTTAGACGATTGTTAGAGCCGTAATGTATGCTGTGTTTAGACTGCAACCATGTGAACCAAGGAGAGGGAGTGAAATATAGGCAATTAAAGTCACCAACCAAATTAAATCTAGTGAGAAATGACTTTCTTGCTGACTTAATCCTGTCTAAGACTTAGATCAACAAGATATAAGGGTGGATGTAAGGCTGTCTTATCTACAGAGAAAACACAAGTGGAGGGAACATGTCAACACGACATGCACACACAGCACAGAGAGCCGTCTGCAAAACTGAAGTAAGGCTGGGAGACTTTTTTCTCTCTGAAATATCGAAACTATTGTTATCTAAGAATTAGGGGAAAAAACGTCAGTAGGTTAAAATGCTGTTTTCTTGGAGTTCACCAATTAGAAATATCAATTGTGTGAACTGATGCAATATCTGTACAGGGTTTGTCCCTCACTCCATAGCTCACTGGTTCCTGACCTTTTTGTCTTGTGACCTTTATTGCCAAACAATGCCTTCTCGGGACGCCTTGTCACAGTTTGCATATGTCTTGCTTCATTTGTTAGTTTGAGTCCCGAAAGGGTAAAACTCTCTAGTTTCACAAGACAAAAGCAGAACAATCTCATCACAAGGAGTTTGCCCAATTGTAATGGAATTGTAGATGTTAAAATTTGAGTAATATAATCAATATTAGCAGCTATATTCCATATTCTCTACATTATTAATGGATAAAATGACTACTTGTAAGTGAACGGTGTAATTCATAGACACCAAAGATCATCTGACTCTGCAGTTCCTCTCAGCTGTAGGGAGCTTTATAGCATCTTTCTGCTTTCTGTTTTGATTCTTCGGTCAGCAACTTTACTGTTTTACTCTCTCTGCTCTCATCAGCAGTGTGTCCGGCCCCAGCAGGAAGCTGTTTTAAGAGATAAAGCTCTAAAAACCCACTGTAAACTACCTGTTCAGCACCAAACGGCAGACAGACAAAGTTAGCAACTAGCTGGTGAACATAAGTGGAGCATTTAGCAGCTAAAGGGCCAGATATTTCCCTCTGGAGTTGGTAGAGACCAAAAACAGAGATAAAAGAGAGTGAAAACTGGACTTATATTCATCAGTTGGCCAGAAACATGACTCCAAATGAATGACAATGTTGCTCTGTAACTGCCATATTGATATAAATTCAATATAAATTCTGCCCCCATGTGGCCAAAAACATTTTAAAGCAGGTTTAAGGACTTCTTGTCCATGTTAGCCTTAAAGCTGAGATTGGTTTGAAAACTGTTTTGTTTTAAAGGTCAAGAGTGAACGTTTCATCAAACATAATTTTGTGGAGGAGAAATGTTTTTCTCCTTCTTTCTCATCTTATGAACCATTTCATGGTCCCTCAGATTTTTCTTGTGACCTCTTGGAAGGTTCAGACCTCTAACTAAATCACAAAAACCACTGCTCATGCAGCAGGTGAAGGGCTGTTTCTAAAGGTTCTATAATAAACATGTAGACCATTTATAGCAACTGGGACTGAGGGTCTCTCATAATTTCTCAGCATCTTTAATTGAGCATTAGAACAAGTCTCAATTTCTTTCTTTTTTTAAGAGCTAACCAGACAGATTAATGTGATTACACTGATCTTAAAACACCTTAAAAAGATATGAAAAAGGTGGAAAATGCTTATAAAAAGCATCTGTCTACTTAGCGTGATTTACCTGCAAGGCACCAAACTGAGAAAAGCTAACTTTTTCAATCTAAAAAGAGGGCACTGGTCTAATGCATTGCAAATACAAATAGGTATCGACCCGCTGAGAGGTGCAGAGGAGGAGGAGGAGGACGATGGAGGAGGGACAAGGGAGGGAAGGGGAGGGGAGGGGAGGGGGGTGATCAGATGATAAAGGTCAAAGAAGGTGTGTGCTGCATTCGCCCTTTTATAAAAGAGGCAAATACACGTTCCATACTTAACCACATTATCGAGGACCGGAGAGGATGGAGAGGGACTGGATGCCACAAGAAACACTTCTCTCTCTTAATGCAGACAAACCATTCCCCCAGCCCAAGGACAGTCATTACCTGAGGGGAAAGAGGCAGCATGTGTGTTAGGGGAAGAGATGCTTATACTGGCGCTGATCTTGAAAGGGCCTGGCCAATCGATCGCATTAAGCTCCCTGCAAAAGAGAGAAATCAATATGTTTTTAAAGGCGAAGCAGGCTGCATGTGGTGTATGCGTGTGGGCTTCATTGATACTGCCAGGCGCGTTCACAGAGAAGCTGTTCCTGAAAAAGAACGATCACATTTCGAGGTCAAGTGGTTTCATTTCCAATACTTCACTTGTTAGAAATATGTACATGAAAAGAGTGTGTTTGTTTATATGAAGTGTCCCAGTTTGGGTTCCCATTATCACAGCAGAATACTGGCCAGTGTTTGAGGAGCAACAAATGACACACTGACAGGGAAAATCAATAGTTTTCAGATGGAGAAAGTTGGCCAGAAGCTGTGAGGTCTGAGGAGCTGTATCAGGATTAGAAAGAAAGAAAAGAAGAAGCAGAATGACCTGTGACTCTTTGAGAAAATGAATTGACATTGTAATGCAATCAGTCTTATAGTTAACAACAGGAATTGCCTACAGAGGTTCACCACAAGGAGACTGAGTGGGAAGGAGGTCAACAACAGCGAACGGAGAGTGAGAAAGAGAGACAAAAGGGAAACAAAGACAGAGAAGGCAATCTAATTTCTATCAGCTGTCAAAACAACGCTAATCAATACCAAAGACACCCACTCTTCAACGCTTTCTACCTCTCTCATCCCACTCACGTCTCTCGTTCTCTTCATCCATCTATTTCTATCTCTCGCATACACACTCACAGCAATCATTTACTCTTGAGTTGGCATCTGGAACAGGGAGTGTGACCCAGTAGAGGCAGCAGAGAGATCCAAATGGAAAAACAAAGAAACCAAGTGATTAATGAGTAAATGACAGAAAGGAAAAGGGGCGTACAGGTGTGTGTGTGTGTGTGTGTGTAACAAATTGAAAGGGGAATTGGAGAAATGAGAGAAGCACCAAAAATATTGACATAATACAAAGAAATAATATGCAGCTAATGACTTGTCCATTAAGCATTAAATGCTGACTTTATAGTTATATTTGTCTGTCAACCAAATGAGGCTGAGTAACTTCCTACAAAAGTCCTGCATAAACACAATATTTCAAGTTAAATTTGAGCCCGATATTTGACCAAAACACTTACAAATGGAGGGCTGATGGTTGAGTTTGATGATAGCTGACACATGAGGGAGAAAAGATTGAGTTGAAACCTGACTATGTAGCAATGAAGTTGGTGCTTTGTTTACGTGCAATGTGCTTTAGAAACTTGCAACCAACATTTTTAACTGGAAGAAATTTGAGAAAAGAAACCAGCCTGCCCTCTAGTGGTCACGAAGAGAAACAAACATTGTCTGGTCTGGAGTGAAAGCAAACACACTGCTCAATAAGTTAACTAAGTACATTTACTCAAGCATTGTACTTAAGTGCAGTTTTGAGATTCTTATATTTTACTTGAATATTTCCATTTCATGACACTTTATATTTCTCTTCGTTTAAGAGGGAAATATAGTGCTTTTTTTTTTTTTACTGCAAATTCAGATTTTACATACAAAACATATGATTGGCTTAAAAAATATGATAATGTTGTTATACTGATCAAGCTACCCAACAACATTTAAATGCTGCTTACATATGAACAAATTAGTAATTATATATATATACAGTATATATTATATATAATGATATAACACTCTGACAGGGGTCATTCTGCATAATGAGTACTTTTGATACTTCAAGTACATTTAGCTTATAATACTTGAGTAAAATTTTAAATGCAAGATTTTTACATTTAAGTAAATAGACAGACAGATAGATAGATAGATAGATAGATAGAATTACAAGTAATTAACTCTCTTTAAAACACACACACACACACACACACACACACACACATACACACACCAATGCTGCCAAAAGAAAGGGGATATGGAAAAAGAATATGAACAATATCTTGTTAATATGATATGAGCCTGTATACTGTGTAATTTAGAGCTGCAGTCTTTCAGTCTGTGTTGCTGTGAACTGCTGGTATTTATGGACGCTTTATTGATCTTAAACATACAGACTCACAGCTTGTTATGGCTGCAGCTCTGTGGTCGAAAGAGCACCACTGAACTACTGTACAGTTAAATCCAAATGGGCTAAATATGGTGTCAATTCCTTCTGTAACAAGAGAACTGCATTGATCCCAAAACACATTTAAGACATTAGGTGAACTGTTAAACCAGTAATCATTTACAGTTTTACATTCCAGTGCAGTAACAGTGTTCACATACTCACTTTTTTACCAAACGTCAAACTGGAAAATGGCATAACAGTGATGGGATATAACTAAGTACATTTACTCAAGTACTGTACTGAAGTACAGTTTTGACGTACGTGTATGTTACTTGAGTATTTCCAGTTTGTTCTGCTACTTCAACTCCGCTTCATAGGAGGAAAATATTGCACTTTTTACTCCCTTTATTTGACAGCTGTGGTTATTTGTTACTTAGCAGATTTTTTTATTTTATTTTACCTCCCAAACAAAACATAACTGTTTAAATCGGATACATTGATATAGATGAGACTACCGAAACATATATAAAGTAGTTTATAGAATTAGCTCCACTTTATCCAGCTACAATATTAAAACGGAGCTTACATGTTAATGCATCAGTAATATTATCTACTTTACACTCTGCATAATGAGTGAGTTTGATACTGTAAGTAAGTTTTGATGATGATGCTTTAGCGCTTTTACATGACGTTTTGAATGCAGGATTTTTACTCATAACAGAGAACATTTACATTGTGATATTACTACTGTTATCAGATCTGAATCAGTAATAATAAGTACATTTAACATACAGCATAATACACAGATATGGTCCATTTGATACTTTAGCTCCTTTTGCTAATAATACTAACATACTTTTGCTTATGTAGTTTTAATGTAGGTCGTTAATTGTAATAGAGTAGTTTTACATTGTGGTATTGCTACTTTTACTTAAGTAAATGATCTGAGTATTGTTCCACCCCTGTTTTTTCACAACCTGGCAAACAAAACGGTGTTCTCATAGCTTACAACTCTATAAGGCATTAACCAATTTACTAACTCATCTAGCTATCTATAATCTGTCACACACAAAAATAACCACAATAAGGGATAAACACGGGTATTAAATCGAAAGTCATCATAGGATAGTAAAATGATCATTGTGATTTGCAGTTACGAACAAACAAATAACAGAGCGAAACCCCCCACTCAGCTGTTTACCTTGACTGCCCATATTTGGGCCGGGCGGGGTGTAGCTCTTGCAGGGAGCCAGTCAGCTCTTGCTCACTGCGCCGAGTAAAGGAAGTGAGTCACGCTGACGGTAATGTTACGTCTCCGTTGCAGCAGCACCGCGAGCCGAAGAGAGAACAAGGAAGCAACATGTGCTGACCACAATAACTTCAACACATCAGCACAGACAGGCGGGCAGGCAGCCACGAGACACAACAGACGAGAAGCCCGAGGACACTCGCACACTGCTGGACATTCGCACACTGCTGGACATTTTATCGTGAGTACCACTTTGTTTTTTTCAACTTTGGGATTTCTTGTCTCGTCTTTAATTGGAAAACGCAGGCTATTTTGTTGTAAATGTAGGATGTTCTCACCTATTGACTAATTTGTCGCTGCCGTGTGTGATGTATTGTTACAATTTAGTTGTCGGCTATCATTTTTAAGTCAGTAGGCCAACTAGCTTTTATGCCTCGTTCGGTTTATTTTTAACGATTCATTTGAGTTTTTGCTGGTTTATTAAGCGCCACTAGGCTACGAAAACTTTTTCTAACAACCCCACTCCTAACCGTATCAAACTAATACTTTTTAAACGTATAAGATAGCCTAGCCTACACAGTGATGTAAAATAACCTTGTTAAATTGGGGTAACTCCACGTATCTAATCTACCGAAATTACAGCTGTGGGCCTGTTTCTACTCATTTCCATTGGGGGGTTTCCACGCTGTCAGAAAACCCAATGTGTTATTTCCAGCATGTAGTTTCCTTTATCACAGCAGAAAGAAACGGGCAACGGGGCGAAGAGTAAATTTGCTCTAGTTTGATCTTTTCTTTTTTTCTGGTTGTAATAGATAGCCTATCCACACACAAACACGCACCCCCCCCCCCCCCCGATCACACACAGTTGTGTCTTCACATGCTTTGCTGTGTCGCCTTTGTTTCACGCAGACGCGAAAACAAGATTCGTCTTCACCCAACGTGATTATCAACCATCTTCACCTGTAGCCTACCTATCTGTCAATCACACCTGCCAAACCACTGTTCAGTCCTGACCAGGCTGTTGGTAACGTGGCAGGCTTAGTCTGGGAAAATGATGAGTTATGATATGCGAAACACACATTGAACACACTGTGTCACATTGTGTCACAAAAGAAAGGATCCATCTTGTCCTCCCTCAATACACTAACATTTGAACACATAGTGTCACAGTTTGCATGCAGTAGGATATATTGTATGCACTGAGGGGGCAATTCTGAGTCTGCAAACAGGTCAAGCTGATGTCTTCTGATGTCAAATCAAAACCGTAAGAGCAGAGTCTATGATAATGGCAGTAGATCACTGTAAACAGACAGAAGGTAAACATGGTGTGAGCTGGACTGGGGCTTTTTTTTTAGGGCATCACTGAACCTCTGATTCAATCAAAGAATTGACACTTCTAAGTTAAGTAATTGGAGAAAACAAACGCCATCAGTGATGTGAATGTCTGTACGTTTCTCTAGTATCTAGACACATGGATCATTAATTTGGTTATGATGTAAGCTAGTTGAAAGCGTGACTCATCTTGGCTGTAGGTAGAATACATTATACTGAATCGGTAGTGATACGTGGGGTGTTGCATGTAGTCAGTGAACACCTGGACACAAATGATGTCATGATAATCAGAAGAAATCATTTTAACAATGTTACATAGTACACCATCTCCAAAACATCAACTTTTGTAAGAGCAAAGAAAAACAGTCCTGTTTCAGCTTTGTTTACAAAGTATTTTTTATAGATAATCCAACAGGTTTTTAAATGATTTATTAGTTCAGTTAATCCCTTAAGTCATTTTAAGCATAAATACCAAAGACATCACTGGTTCCAGCTTCTCAAAAATGAATATTTACTATATTTTAGTCCTCTGTGATAGCAAACTGTTTGTTTTTTACTGACAAAACAAGCTTAAACTTGGGTTTAAGAAATTGTGAACTTTTCCAACATTTTATAGACCAAACAATTAATTAGTTAATCAAGAAATTAATGGTCAGATTAATCAATGATGAAAATCATTAGTTGCAGCCCTAGTTCAGTTTATCTGAGAAACTCAGTCACCAAATTTGAAGATGCAGGGTTTAAACAACTCAAATATTATTCCAAATGGATGTTATCACAATTACCTATATTGCAGGATACAATTACATAAAATAAAACATCCAGAGTATTTAACTATTTAACATCTTCTCAAACATTTGAAGCCAAATTAGTGATTTATCCCTAATTTAGATCATCACAATGTGAATCATGTTAAGTTATTTTCATTAGTCCATCACAAAATGATTGTGTTTAAAGACATAAACACTAAATATTCAGTGCTAACTTTTTGAACTTTGTCTTTTAAACCCAACACGCTTTGACACATCTACTAAAAGCTCTCTCAGCTGAAACGCCTGATCTGTTCTGAATTCCTGTGACCTCTTTAACGCAGCATTTGGAGGAATTCAAGCACAAGGCTGCTTTAACAATCTTCATGGTTGCGGCAGAAATCAGAAGTGTGCATGTATGTGTGTCAAAATGACATCCTGAAGGTCATCATGTTGCAAGATGTATAACCTTTTGCTCGTGTAGAATGAACATTTTTATTGCTGAGTGATGGTAAGCAAAACAGAGAGGTATAAATGAGGAGGCGGCAGCAGCAACAACAACCTGAAGAATACATGTTGACCCTGTTTACCTCGCAGACTAATAACTGACTGGAATATCAAAGCTGCTGTTTGAGCATCTAAACATGAGGTGTATAATGCACAGATGCTCTCATACTTAAGGTAATGGCAAACATATTTGTTAGGGATTTAAAGTTACTACTACTCTTGCTTGTTGTGTCACAAGCTCATCACTGCTCAAGTGGTGGCTGTGGCTACGTCTACCAGGGCAAATAATAATTTTCTCTCGCAACACGTTACACAGGCTGAAGTAACAGTGCTGTGTTTCAAGCCACAATAACAAATGACTCTCTCAACCTCAAAGTTCAAGGCTCGACTTTCTCGTCAGGGACATCAGCAGGATCTTAGCACGCGCCGGGTCAGTGTGGCTGCAAAGTTTGAATTGGCTTGGCCTTTATTGAGCATACTCTTTAGTCTGGTCGGGCTGACATTGGCACCCAATCCAAACAGACACACCAGCAGACGATAAACAGCACAGTAAGCTCATTGGATTTGCATTTCAGAATACTTACATGTCAACACGCGGTGCTAGTCTAATTTGCATCTCGTTTGCCTGAATACAAACTATAGCCTTTTGTCAGCATAGAGCCATGTCCGTAGCTGTAAACTCCCTGGCAGTCTTTTACCCGCGCTTAAACACAGAACTCCCTTGAAGGTATTAAAAATAGAAGGCTCAGGGACAACTATACAGGGCAGTGCTGTTATCGCTACCACTGAAGTTTCCGTTTCTACAGGCACCATGAAAAGAGAGGTGAAGGCTGGAGTCAACTTCCTCAAACGTCTGGCTGTGGCACGTGGCAAACTCAATGCAGCCAAAGCAGAATTGTTTGCTGAGAAGTTACAGAAACTTTTATGCGACAAATATGCTGAACACTGGTATCCTGACAGCCCCAGCAAAGGCCAGGCATACAGGTAATTACAGTTATGAAAAATGTACACAATTGTCAGTGAATGTAATTTTATTTATTTATTTATTTATTTTCATAGCCAATAAATCCACATAAGCTTAATCTTGAATCCTTTGCAGATGTATCCGGATAAGTAATGGAGTTCCCTGTGATGAAGAGGTCTTGAAGGCATGTGAGGAGAGTGAGCTCTCATCCAGTGAGCTAGGCCTTCCGCCTGAGATCACACTGTGGATCGACCCACTGGAGGTGTGTGCAAGGTGAGTCACTGGCTGCTGAGGAAGAGGCAAAGAATGACACCAACAGGCACGCTTCAACAACAGTCTTTTCTCAGTCTAGCTGAGAATTATGAGTGAGTTTAAGTCATGGTGCATTCTGTGAATTCATTAATAAAAATGTGGGAATATGGGTGACGGTTGAATTAAAAATGACTTGTTTAAAATAATCCACTCCCTCTTCACAGATCTGGAGAGAACAGCAGGCCATTCACAATAGCGTCTTTCGAAGAAGAGGGTGTGACGGGAGAACAGGATGACTCCTCAGTGGACTCTGTAAACCTGGACACATCAGATTACCACTCTGCTACCTCTTCAGATTGTGGTTCCACTGCGTCGAGCGACACAGAGGAGGAGACAAAATATGGCGAGGTGGAGGGAGAGCAAGAAAAAGAAGAGAAGGAGGTTGTCAAGAAGGAAGCAGCAAAAGGCGACACCTACACTATAGCAATGGTGCCCAGGATTCGGAAGCGGCATGGAGAAGGACCAAATAAGGTCAAATATGTCCAAAATATGGTAATTAGTTTTCCCTATCTTTTTAGGAACATCTGTTGGTATTTCAGAATTAAAGGATAGAGCTGGTGAGAGCTTAACACGTATTGTGTGTGCAGCCAAAGCCTGATAGAGCTTATTCCTCTGTGCCATAGAGCTTCATTGTTGTCCAAAAACATCAGTGAGCCACGCTGATGCAGTCAGTCCCTCATACACCATCTTGCTGCTGTAAATACTCTCTAGAGCATCAAATGTATATTAATCTGCAGCTGAAAATAGTCCCCAACAAATACACCAATTACTGCTGTTTGAGTAATATTTGCTAAAACCTACAGTTCCCAGCTGTTTCAAGAAATTATTGATCCCTTTGAAAACAATAAAACTTAATATTTGTGACCAGCTTTACGTCTTCTGTAGGGACAAAAGGGCTACATACGTGGTAGGGTAGTCTGAAAGCACTGAGAGACGGACTGATGGATTGTTGGTTTTGGTCTTTTCGTGGGATTTGTTGACAATGTGATGAAGTTTCAGTATTGCATGTCCTAGAAAGGACAGGAAAGTACCTTGGATTCCCACCATATGGACAAAGTGTGTTTTAACACCCATGCTGGAAACTCTCCACCATCCCCTCTAATCTCTTGTAACCATTCCAATCTTTTTTCAGATCCCTGCTAGCCTCCAGTACTTCTACCACCCTGCACCAGTCTGGCCTCAGTACAAAAAGGGCACTCCAGTGTTTATCAACACCGTGTGCGTACCTCCGGCGCCACCCCCTCCGCCCCAGCAGGTATTTGGCTACTACATCTTGCCGCAGCCGTCTCCGCAGTTCATTCTGCCTCATGCCACTCTGCAGCCGTGGGGAGCTGTGAAGGGTTAGACTGTCCAGGAAGTGTGGGGTGAAGGTGGATAGAGTGTTACAAGCTCCTTCAACTGAGCCATGTCATGTCCGGTCTCTGAGTTCAGCTAAACTTGGGCCAAAAAAGGACATTTTTAACTATATAGCTCAAAGTTATTCCTTGCACAACCTGTAATAATTCCTCTTTCCTTTTTCATTTCTGGTGACTTGTAATTGATGGCTTGTACTCGGCACAGACATACCACTGAACTTGGGTGAAAACTGTTTATTTTTTTTAATCTGTCAGGTCTGCACTGCTAGTTTTTTTTTTTTTTTTTTTTTTTT
>LKNJ01002023.1:62036-87310 GCA_002120245.1 Maccullochella peelii
ACATACTGTACATGTTAAGAATGACTTCAGTCACTGCTTGGTGCAGGTGCTTGGACTAACTCAGGAACTCTCAGCAATATCCTTAAAGCCAAATAATTGTCTTTTCAGGTGTTATAATTATGTCAATCTCTGTCAGTTATCTCGCCAAATGTGGTCCACAGTGTGTACATCACAGGTATCAATGTAAAATGTGATTCAGGGCTTTAATCTATTGTAGCTAGAGTGACCATTTGTATAATAAGAAGAATATTTTTACTAAACTGTTTGTACATAATACGTAACATAGACTTTTGCAAACTTTCTAACCTCACTATCTTATTGTTGTAATTTATTTGGCCACCACTGGATGGCACTCAACTCAGAGCTATTACATGAAATTGTATTTTTTAATTTTTTTTAACAGTGGCTGCTGTATATTGAAAATCAAACTTCACAGAACGCAAACATGATTTTAAACAGCTTAAACTCTCTGTTGTCAGAAAAATGAATAATGTTCCCTATTCAGGTGAGTCTGCTTTATGGCCTGCTTAAAGCTGTGTGTTTTTTAAGGTTTTAATTGTAAATAACTTTGCTTTCTATGAAAATCTGCCATAGCTATAAATCCTGAATACATGTTACACTCACTGATACTTAGGTACTGTGATCATTTAATTATATTGATGCATATTTATTTAATGCCCATGCAACTTTGAAGCTCATCTGTGTGCTTAAGCATTGTTTTGCTTCCACCTTTTTGCTTTAGCCATTTACCTTCTGATTACAGCAGATTAAATCAACTCGTACCTGAAATTATAAATTGTGTTCTCGTGCTTATTTCTATAAGAAATACTTGTAAGTGTCCCTGTTTTCTTATAAAAATATATTTTGACTTGACTTAGAAAACCCTTGTCAATCTGAACATTGCACTTAAAGGCATTGTGTCACTCAGCTATTAGAATCTCATTACTTTCAGCAGGATGCGGTAGCGGAAGGACTCCTGTGTGCTGGGTGCATTCAGCCCAAGGTCATGACGCTGTTCCTCCCTAAACAGGTCTAGTAAAGAAGGTGAGGGGTGAGTTTGTGTCTCACTTTTTGTTTGGCCTGTAGAGGATTTTCAGGAAATGAAAAGATATCTTGGCAACTCTAATGATTAAAATCCATTAGAATATAGCTGGATTAGATGGCAGTTGCAGAAAATGGCAACAATTAAGCAGCTAGGACCAGAATGAGAGGAAGGCCAATAAGTAGGATAAAATAGGCATATGTACAAGAATATGATAAATATTGTCTGAAAAGACAAGAGGGAGAGAAGACCTTAGAGAAAAATACCTGGAAAAATCCGATTTAAAAGTGGATGACTAAAGAGTGAAGGCCAGGATCGTTATGGGTTGTTGCCTCTGTTGGCAAAACCTTGATTACTGTTTTGAATAAACCGCAATAGGTCAGAGGATGACGGTGCTCAACCACGAGATGTCACTGTAGCTTGAACTCGTGATTACCACTGTTGCCGTGCGTTATCAATAAATAAATAAAGACACGTAACATTAGGTTCCTTGTGTTGTGCTTTTTATATTTTGCCTTATTCTTGTTCAGAAAGGGAACGCAGGTAGCCTTTGATCCCTGATAACTAAAATACAAAACATACTTTTTCTTGTAAAATCTTGTCTAAACCAGTATTCCCACCAAATTTCCACCACAAGTTATCAGATAAGACATATTCCAGTTGAATGAAGAAATCACTGCGTGAACATGGTCATCTGAGAGCGCATCGCGCGTAACACACGCACGCAGCACACAAAGAATTCATTTTAGGCAGACTGACGCACACTCCTAAAATAATAACCCATGCAAATAGGAGTAGGCTACATAGCCATACTGCGGTGTGCAAATGGCATCAGTGCGCGTAACCACGCCGCGCCGGTCGGTAGGAGTGTTAAGGTGAGGGTGTATTAGACGCCAAGTGTTTTGGCAAATCCGCTACTTCGATGAGCGACAAACGAGAGAAGGGCCTGGTACACAGTGCGCCCATCGGACTATGCCTTCCCCAACTCGGGAGGAAAGTAAAGCGGAGACCGGACAGGCAGAGGACGGAGCATCGGGGAGCGACGACAGGGTCAGAGGGACAGGCGGCCGTCACGTGTGCGCTCTGGAGATGGAGATGACAAACCGGCAGGGCGACTCCAAAGTGGCTTATGGCGGGGACTCGGCAGAAGTATCCGTGCCGCTGTCACTTCCCGGGAAGCGGACAGCTCATATGGAGGGAGACAACCTCTACAAACTGCGAGACAGAAATTTTTTATTAGAGGATAAAAAGCGCCTTTGCGCGTTGGCTTTGGGCACCGCTCTGCTCGGGATACTGCTCATGATAATCCACGCCGAGATATGTCCCTTCGTTTATAAACCGGTAGGTTTAATAAATGAACTACATTAATGTCTTGACCAGTGAAAAGTTGATCAAATCAGACTTCATCGTGTAAGAACTGACTGCATAACCAAATCAAATAATTAGATTGGAAATGTTTGAAATGTGACACTGGGTTTTGTTGACACTTGAGCCTTACCGCATGTTCCCCCATCTGTTTCCACAGCAATTCTCAGCTAATATGACATGTTGCGCTTTTGCACACGTTGTAAAGATTTTAACCTGTAACGCACATCTGCATCTACATCTGCAAAGTTAGAACATTTACACAGCGGTGATGGCCCTTGAACTCATTAACAAATGATAAAAATAATCATCAAAATCATCATAGTTTTGCTTTCAGCATCATGAAGTGGCACTAAAGCCTATTAACAATTTTTGCTCTGCTACTGTGTGGCAGCATCTCAACTCTTTTTTTAACTCCTTGTGCAGTTAAAAAAAAAGTGCTCAAAATAGTTTTTCACTTAGAACTGATACCAACAAATTAATGGATTTATATTAAACCATATTGTCTTTTATTCATGACATATTTCAGTAACTAAATGTATCCTAACTGGTGCAGCAAAAACACCATTACACACAATTGGCTTCATTTGTTTTCATAACAACTTCCTTGATTAGCAGACAGCCCAAGCCCCATGCAGCATGACAGCAGAACCTGCACCTGGGTTTTGAACCTCCCTGACCTACTGATTAGTTAGTCCATTTCCAGACACACTATTTGGTAGCACAGCCTCGTGACATTAACATGCAGATCTCTGTGGATAACAATGCCAGGCCACACAATCAACAAATTATTAACTCCCCCTGACTTCCTACAGCACACGCCAGTTCCACATGTGGAAAAAAGTTCTCATGCATGCTGCAAAACATCAGACCACCTCCATGCTGTGAAGTCAGTGATTGATTACGGTGTCAAAGAGACCCACATTTCTAACTCACAATATTTTGAGAAACCTATGGAAATATGGCCTGACCTTCAAAAAAATAAGCCTGGTGCATTCAGAGAGTTGGACCTGGAGAAACATGGTGGTGAAATTGTCAGTGCTGGCACGAATATAACATTACTATTCCAGTTTACAAAATACGAACCAACAACAGGTGTTGTATGTCCATTCCTAACAACAGGCATCAGCTTTGGTACCATGGAAATGCTGATGCACTGGAAAAGTGTTCTCTGCCGCAGTTAAAGCATATTATTTTGGAGAGGCTACATTTCTGATTCAACCATAGCTTATATAACCATTTTCAGCATTCATCTTTAAACTTCATGTGATGTCCAAGTCATGAGTGTGAGCTGTTACATCTGCCTGCCCTGTGGACTGACATGACTTTTTGTCACATAGGCGCTGTCTTAACAAAACACAGCAAAATAAAGCCATTATTAAAGTACACTGCAGGAGCTGCCTCACATGTAGGCCTATCAAAGTTAATGCCAGTCTACAAAGTTATATTTTAAGCTTACCTTTTCATGGTTATGCACAAAAAACAGGGCTATTTATGGAACGTTTTTCCACATTTCACCTCTTCCCCTACAGCAAGATTGCTCAAAGTACTTCAGGCTATCTTTCCACATCATTTAGTGTATAATTAGAGTGTTTGCACGGCCAGTCTAAAAGTCTCTAAAGAAGTCTTGAGTTTGGCTGTGCTAGAGTCAGTAGTGTGCACTTTGACCTGGATGTAACCTTGCGTCCTCTTTTCTGCAACTCTTTGATGACTTTCCTGGGATGTCTTTACAATCCAAAACAATATCCACATACTGAGACATGCATGTCCAGTATTTAAAGCAACATTCCTTGAGCATTTTGTGGAAAAAAACATATTCGACCTCAACAATTTCAAATGTATTCAGAAATATCTGACATCTGAAGCTGCTAAGATTTATTTTCATGCTGTTTTCATGATTCTCTCACATATAACATACTGTTCAACCACTGATACAATAATACAACCTACACAATCACAACAAACATACAGGCTACCATGGTTGTAATATACTTCCTAGATATGGTCTCCTTTGCTGGGAAAATCGTATTAAATGTCACAGTGTTTGTTTAATACAAAACATTTTTAATGCATTACCAACTTCCTCACTTAGCACATTCATAATGCAGAGAAATATTGGGGATATGTTAGTCAGATCAAGCATAAGAAGGGGACATTGGAGGAAAACAACTTTTGGTCAGACAGCCTTTACAGTTTTGGAGCATCCTTCCATTAAATATATGATACAGTAACTCTTACCATTGATTTGCATATAATCTTAAAACTTGGTTAAAAAGCATCCAACCAACAAGACCTGCTGCCATACCTAGTCACTGCATTGTACATTACTGACTCTGCACACATCTTCTTTCAGCTTTTTATCCTCTGTTCAGCTACTTCTTGCCTGCTTTTTCCTGTTATGATTTTACATGTTATTTGTTTTGTTGTTTTAAAGTAACATCTAGCCAGGGCCAAGGGCGGATGAAAGTGCCGATGTATAATGGATGGCAATTCCCTGGTGTGCTACTTATGACTCATTAATTTTACTTGCCTATCAATTGCTAAATCCATACCTATAAAGTGTAAAAGTGTTGTGTCTTTACTTAAGTCACTGCAATTTTATAAAAAAGAAAAAAGAAAAAATGAATACACATTTTCATTTTTCTTTTTTAATTTAAGTTTATATTTTAAGTTTAAAACAAAAACTCAAAAATAGCATGATATTAACTTAACATTGGATCACAACAAAGTAATAGCTTTAACCTCAGAGCACCTAGGCATACAGCAATGTAGTCATATTTGTTTAAAATAAAAAGTTATAAACATTAATATGAAGCTATTTCAAGTGTAGGGGCCCACATTTTCTGTAAAATGACAGGCTCATAAGTTATGACAATATGTTTGTGACTCACCCACACACTGAAACCTGGCTTACATATATGGCCTACATGCAAATAAGAAAACTTTACCGACAAACCAGTATGCTGTGTCGACTGTACCTGCCCTGTTTGTAATATGTCGCTTCTCACCCCAAAAACCAGCATCCTGTGTATTAGCCCAGATGTGCGCACTCAGCACACATGTGTGTATGGTGGTGGAAATCTGAAATTAAAGAGTCTTTCTGCACAGAAAGGATCAGACACAGAGTCGAACACTCTAGTCAGGAGTCTGATCCTTTCTACGCAGAAAGCTTCTTAATAAATATTACAAAGACAATTCTCAGGTTCAAGACTCTTTAATTTCAGATTTCCACCACAGTATGTTACCTGGGTTGTTTCGCTGATCAACGCATCCACAACCAGAGAGCAGGAATTATCGAAATGAGCCGCTGTGGTGATTTGTGGTAATAAAAACCTGTTGACTACTGGGTCATAAACCACTGCTGTCCTTCAAAAGACCACATAATATTACTGTTGGGCAGTGATAGTCAATACCAGTTAGTTTTCTGGAGGGGGTGATGAGACACTGCAGTTAACCAATAACTAACTAGCTAGTAAGAAAGAAAACAAGCAGTGCTGAGAGTCCAATGGACCAGGATGGAAAACCTGTTCTAAAGGGTGCAGTGAAGTGATATCCTACTCACCTGTGGTTTTGTTCATTTCTGACAGCTGAGCAGCCACACCTGTCCTGTACAGCGTCACTTACTAAATCACTAACATAGTCTGATGCCGTGTTTGACTGCCATCAACATTCACTCTTACTGTATTATTTTCACAAAATGCCCATATGTATACTGTATGTAGATGTCTGTATGTAGCACCCAGCAGTGATTGTGTAGTATCCATAATCATAGAATCTGGCACCAGCCAACAATAGCCACTGTGATGTCTCCTTTCCTATGACTGTCCCACTACATCAGTTTAATATTCCTGTAGGATATTATTTGTAAGCCTAGCCTTAAGTTTATATACCTCTAGTTGCATGAGTGACCTATAGCTAAAGAGTCTACATGAAAGCTAATGAAACCACACTGACTAACAAACCAAATTAGAAAACTAAAGTCAGATGCTATTCTATTTCCTTTGAAGTATTTATTTATCACAGTAAATACAAACCAGACCACCTTGCAGACCAAATTTAAAATAAAACACTGAATCCAATGTAAAATATTGGATTCAGTGTTTTATTTAACATTTTTTTGCTATGCCTTGGGTGGCCTGTCCTGGTGACAGTGGCTCGTTGTCCGTCCAAGACTATGAGAAACAATCCGTGTTAGGGTTAACCTTAGGTTCACCGGGCTTGAAATGACTGTTTCCAACAGGAAAATGTACAAAAACAATTTTAGAACCTTAGTAAGAAACATGTTGAACTCTCTGTTATAGAATGTGGTGAAATGTTGAGCTTTTGTGGGGTGTTCTAATTAGCCCTGGATGAAATACAGACATGATGTGGATGCTACGGGAGAAACTGTGGAAAATGGCGTACCTTGCCAATGGACGTCACACCGTACCACCTACATGCTCAAGTTTCCTCAAGTTTGAAAGTTTGTAATTATCTTTTTAACTGTAAACCACATTAAACTGCAGTTCCCGTTAAAAACTTCCATTGACGTTGCATCAGTTGGGCTGAGATGCATGAATGAAGGGCGTAGGTGCTCTTTAACCTGCTGAGACCAAGGTGGTATGGCGGAGGCCTATGCTTAGTTCTTCATTCACTTTGTGAAAAGATATCAGACAATGAGTTGACAACCATGTATCTGTGTCTCCAGCTGCGAGTTCACTGGAATGGAAAGTATTTAATTATAAACACTCTCGTTAATGTAATTGAGTGGCTTTTTATGTACTTTTTTGGAGTACATTACAGAATAAGTAATTCCACTTTCATTAGGACTAAGAATTGTAAATTTCTAATGAAGCTCCTTTAGGAACGGCAAGAATTACAGAGTAGCCTACAGTTATGCTGTTCTAACACAATCAGCAGGATATTCCATTTAAATTAGTTCTTAATCATCTTTTATGGAAAGGAACTCTCTAACAAAACCTTGCTTAATGTAGGTTTGTTGCATTTCTTTTCTTTCTTCTGCTATTCAGTGCACAACGTATTGACATTTTGCACATAAACACATGACATTGCTGAAATTATTTAGCGTCATAGTATATATGTGTTAATGGAAGATGTCTTATGTCCTTGTTTTGTTTTTGTTTTTTTACTTGAATGGACCAAATGTTTGGCATGACACAGAAATGAAAAATAATTAACTAACTAACTATACTGTACTTATATATGATGGTGACCCTGGGACAAGCTTTTGTACTGCAGAAGGTACACTTCCACTCTAATATTTCCTAAGAGTGCTAACACTCAGGAGGTCACATTGGCCCGCAGTAACCATTTATATGTTGGATATTCTGGTACTCTTTCCACCCCTGTCATTACCACACTGGGAATAACACACTGTTCGGTTCAGGAGCTATTGCATAAAACCTTGATAATAGAATACCATTAATGGAAAGAAATCAAATCTCAGCTGTTGCAGAAAACCTTCCTTTCATGCCTTATCTCCCTTGTCTTCTTTTCCTTACCAGGGCTCAAACATTGCCTTAATCATCAACTGTTCCATCAGCCTGTCCACTGGGTGTCTTCTGGTCCTCATTATAGCTTTCCATTATAAGGACATCAGGGTGAGTTTGCCTTTTCCCCAAACTTTTTTTTCCAACAGTTTGGACGCCCCTATTGTGATGTGGTGTGTGCCCGAGTGAGAGCCTGTGTGTGCATGCATAGGTGCATTGTTGATCTTCAGGGCTCAACTTGCCATATTTTGTGCATCACTATTCATACCAGCAATGTTTGTTCCAAATTAGCTTTGTTAGAATGATACTCTGTTAGAGATACTTGAGGGCAATCGTTTTATAAGGAGCTCTCGGTCCACTGATGGTAGCCTCAACACTGATTATCTCTGTTATATTTGCTGTATGCGTACAAATCCCTGGTTGAAAAACCTCATCCCACACAGACATGCAAAAGGTTGAAGCTGCGATATTTTTCCAGTCCACATGGCTCACTGCCGTTGTGTGTGAATTCAGTATACATGAAGTGATTTGGTGGAAATTAAACAGAGTAAACATTCTTTCATTTGCCCTCATACACACACGAGTATTCAATAAAGTGCAGTACGAACAACAAGTGCAGAAAGCACTGTGTATACGTATGCAACTACTTTTCAGAACTCAAGGTATCTTTTACTGTTTTTGGTCGTGCTCCTGGGATTGTACTCTCAACTACAGTTTTACAGTTTGGTTGCAAGTCATGTGTGCCTGATACAAGTGGGGTCTATGCAAGTGCGAAGGGGAGATAAGGAAGGGCAGGTTTAGGGTGGAGACTAACACACAGGCAGATGTCAAGATGCTCTGTCTCAATCAGTGGAGCAAGTGGAGAAGAAAGTTCTGAGATTATTGACCTACTTAATTTCCTTTACTTTCTTGAACAAACTGAGGCACAATAATAAATATATTGATTGGATGAACACATTCTCACCTTATATGTGTACTAAGTAAGTGATACAAACTAGTTCTGTTGGATAACTGTGGTTTCATACATTTCCTGTCTTTGGAGGCTTAAAAACAGTTCATTATCACAGTGCCTTACAAACATGGTGTACTGTAGAGAACTGCCACATGATAGGATTTTTTTTGATAAATAAGTTGGAAGGTGGTCTTGTTTTTTGTTCTACTGTGATTTTACTGCACTGTTGCTCAGACAGAATTATTAAATCTGTTCACTCCAAGGTTTAATGGAACATCAACAGGTGCAACAAAATAGGTGGCACCTTGCTTTAATAATGTCATCAACTAGTATCGTAGGAGAACAAGAAGTGAAATTGGAGCCAGTGAGAGAATATCAAGAGTTTTGTTTGTTTCAAAGATAATCAAATCAAAGAGGATGTATCCCTTATCCCTTAGAATGAGCACACACAGGATGATTTCCAAACATTATATATTAGCATATTGACATGACTGTATTTTCCATCTCCATCAACACTTTTATCATGTTTTTCTTCTCTCCCTCTCTGTCTTTACTGTCCTCCTCCATCTTTCAGCTGTTCATCATTGACCACAACCAGGTGGACTGGCGTATTGCCATGACCAGCCACAGGGTTCTTGTGATCACTCTGGAGCTGTTAGTCTGTGTCATCCATCCTGTTGGCACATACTGGGAGGTGGGCCTCCATGTCAACTCCTCATCCTCAGATCCGCTCTGTTTTTCCAGCCACCACGACAAGACCCTGATGGACATAGAGCTGCTGTTATCAGTGCTGATGTTCCTCCGCCTGTACTTGGTGCACAGAGCCATCCTGCTGCACAGCAAAGTGCTGCTGAGCGCCTCCTACAGGAGTATTGGCTCGCTCAACAACATCAACTTCACCTTCCGCTTTGTTCTCAAGGTACTGATGAACAAATACCCGGCGCGCACGCTGCTGGTCTTCATCATCTTCTTCTGGCTCACTGCGTCCTGGATGCTTACTCTGTGTGAGAGGTAGGAAAGAGACTGCATTTGTGTAATCAGTACAAATGGACAAAGTGTGGTGTTACTAGTTACAAGTCTACAAGCAAAAAACTGTTATGATGTATGTTCTCTGTGCATACTTAACATTCTACATAATATCTTCACAAATAACAGACACATAAGCACTTGCACCAACCTTGGAGATTGAAAGCCTTCAATGAACAATCTACCGTGAAATATATGGTAATTCATAAATACTACTGATATAATTTGCAGTAGTTAAATTTTAAAAAAAGAACAAACAAACAAGACAGTTAGATGAGAAGACTGACACCACTCAGTATCAATCACCTAACTCTCAGCAAGGAGGCAAATTCGTGTATTTCCGAAATGTCGCACCATTCCTATTCCTTTGGCATATCAGAGTACAATCTTTGCTTGGTTGTTACTAATTTTATGAGAGAGCTGCTTAACAAATATTGACTGGACTCAACACGTAGAAAAAGTAACAGAGAAAGAATGCCAGTTGTTTGCTTTCCACACTAATGGTAAAACTAACATTCTCTACGTCCTTTATGAAAGTGAACATTAACTACACTAAGTTATCATGGATTAGGCAAATAAGTGACTACCCAAAGCACATTTCTTTCCAATGAATCAGAGTAGAATTAAATTAGGTGAGCAAACTAAGTTCTCATTTCACTTTCAATGAAAGACAAAAATGAAAGTAAAATTGATTTTTTAAATTTTCTTTCACAGATGCCTACACACACACACACACACACACACACACACTACAGCTCTCTCTGTTACTATCTTCCCCCAAACTTCCACTGCCCGTCACACACATGCACATTAAAGAAAATGCTTGGTAGTTTAACATTCCTCCTCAAACTTTGATGGTTAATTTGACTTTCCTATTCAGAATGGATTTCCAAAAACTGATCTGATAATCATCATATTCTATTTTGTTACTCTAACAAATTGCTCTTAAACGTGAGCCAACTAAATGTCAACCTTATCCTCTGCAGTCTGTTTGAACGATGTGAGGTCATTTGCTCATTTGAACCCTAATGGGAGGTTTTGCCTTCAGTTTCACATGTCTCAGTCATGTATGTTTTGATTTGTCAGAAGTAATAAAATAACTTATGATTGATAGCTGATAAGACCACCAAACCTTTTAACACTAAACTGTTACACCAGCCATTTAATTTATTAGTTGATTACCACATCCTGGAGACAGATGAACACCGTATGACCTCTTTGTGTGGTTTGGGCCAAGTGTACATTGGACTTGTGCTGTATAATGTTTTACAAGTTACAATTACTGGTACCCACTTCTTCCTAAGTACTGTAGTGCACCATCACTGATAATAAACTTTGATCAACAGACCACACCTTTATCAAACTCAGAGGACTCATTGTGCACAGGAAATGGGTGTTTCATTTATTACTGTATCTAAAAAATAAAGTTATGGAGTCCACTGAGTTACGGCTGGATTCACAGACCAATGGCTTGGGTTTAGGCATCAGGTTAACACTTTATTTTACAGGTCCCATATTTTCCTACATTTTCAAGAAAGGAACTGATATACTGTATAACTGTAATCATAAGACGGTTCCTGGAAAGGACAATGTCATTTGGTACTAATTATAGGGGATGCATCGCTGAGAACAGGAATTAATCAATTTGTACACTTTCAGTTACTTTATTCAAATGAGTTGCTACTGTAACCCAAGAGTCTTTAAGCCAGTGCACAGTAGGTCAGTTGAACATGCAAAAGTGTGAAATTTGTCTATAGGCAAGTATTCAACAGGATAGGGTGGTGGCCGATATCACGATATAGACAATGAAATGATATAAATTTGTCTACGGTGAGAGATTTAGTCTCTGCCTAGTTTTGGTTATATTAGGCCATTGTGGTCATTGATGATTTTTACAGGATTTTTGCATCAATGTAATGAGGTACCTTGATTTGTCAGGTATTTCATTTGCTGGATGAATCATTCCCATCTGGTTATTTTGTCCATAAACAGTTCATGGATGTTGCTCAGTCAACTGATTTTCCAGAAAACGCACTATATCAAGCCGAATACAGTATTGATATTGCAATATAAAATTACTTACTTTACCATGATAGAAGATTTTATGTATCACCCACCCCTATATATGGAGAATACGGTTTCCAAACAAAATTAATTAAATTAAATAATAATTAATAAATATTTAATTTGGTTTAAGCAGTTCTTTCATGGTGATACCTCTGGAAATCAACAATTGCTTATTCAACACAACTAACTTATAACTGTTTTCTATTTTCTCTATAATACATTCTGACTTCCAAGGAAATTGTCAGGAAATTGCAGACCCCTAAAATAAAATGTTACTGGCATCTGATTAAAAATGGTAATGTTTAAGTACAACATGGTTATGTAAACAGAAGTTGAAATTAATGTTTAGATTTAAGATGGTTGGGGTTATGTAAAAGTCCATTATGGTTTTGTTTGTGCAATAAGAATGTGTCTGGGACTTTCCTCTTTGCCCATAACTACAGTGCATTTAACATGTTTCGTCCTGCTTTCTACCCCCTGCAGGAAGACCCAAGAATCGACAGGCCACATGGACATGGCTCTGTGGCTCATAGCCATCACCTTCCTCACAGTAGGCTATGGGGATGTGGCGCCCAACACCAGCTGTGGCAGGGTGGTGTGTCTTTTCACTGGAGTCATGGTAACTAGGCTGGGTTGCTTGTTGAGAAAGATTTCATGCTCTTTTGAGATTCATTATGAAATACAAAGGGTTTAAGAACAGTTTTGTGCAATTGCTAAAGAAAACGCATGCAACTGTGTGCATACTGTAGTATATAAAACACACATAATACTTGTTGAGACATTCATGTTATTTCATTGAATTAAAATTTTATTTATTATTATTATTATTTAAATTAAATAAGAGGTTGTTTGAGCTTCTTTGGCCTCTTCAGAAAGTAATTTTCCTCCTCAGAAAATGACTTAGCCGCCACAGCCATAGTGGTTTGAACACAAAAGACATTTAATGCTCAGTTCGATAAACACAAAGAATGCAAATGTCTTATCTTTGTTTCAGTTCTGTATTTGTTCCTAACCAAACCACTTGACATTTTCTGCATGTACTACTAGCTTGATAAGGCACAAAAACAAGATGTTGCTGTTCTTTACATTTTGTTTTGCTGTGTTGTTTCTGTACAGGTCCATTTTTCCCTTCCCTTCTCTTTTATTAAATTTCTGCTCTTTTCCACTCCTCCTCCTTGTCTTCTGTTCTATTCGATTCCATTTTAGTCTCTCTATTCAGTTCTATTCTGTTCTCCATTTCATTTCATTTTGTTCCATTCCATTCCGTTCACTACCATTCCATGCCTCCCCAATCTGATTTGTTCTGTTTTATTGCCTTCTCTTCTGTTCCATATTGTTCTGCTCTATTCTGCTCCATACTGTTCTATATCAGCCTCTCTGATTTGTTTCCATTCTGCTCGGTTCCATTGCAGCAGCTCTTCCCCAATTTTCCTATTTAATTTTTCCCATTTCATATCGGGTCAGTTCAGTTTGGTTCACTTCTCTCCTGCACCTTTTTGCGTTCTAACCCAGCCTTTTCTGCACTATTCCACTAGTTATCTTGGATACATTAGACCCCTTTTTCCCAGCTGCACAACACAGCGGTGCTGATAGACCTGAATGCAGGCGCTCACATGAAAAGACTGAGGGAGGGAAACTGTCAGCATGCAGTGGGCGCTGTGCAGCCCACACAAAACATCTGTATGGAGTGTGATGTTTCTGCTGATTGATGACATTGTTTTGATGCGCTCACTGGCTTCTCTTCTTGTCATACCTTGTGGAGATATTATGGAATACATCACATCATTATTAGGTTGCATTTTGTTTAATTGTTTATCTCATCATAGAATAAAATAAAGTATCCTAGAGAGAAAAGTAGAGAAAGCATCACAGCCAGTTCAAATTGTTTGATTACACTGTGCTGTTTTTTTTCCTATTATAAAGATAATATTGCATTTTTTATGGTAATGCAAAGCAATGGCTAGGTTAAGGAATAGGTGGAAGGGAGGGTCTGAGATTGCGATGGAGGATTATAGGGATGGGGAAGTGATATTTGTGATAAAACACAAGAGTTACAATAAAGTTAGATAAACAATAAGTCACTGAGAGGGAGGAGTGGCTGTGTGTTTGAATAGGCAATAGATTTTGGCAGGCTGCTTCACCTCTGTTGCATAGCAGATAAGAGTCACTACTGTGGTTCTGGATGTCAGCATGAGTCCGGTTCAGACACCTCTGTGACAGAGTGGAAAACAATCTTTTCTCTCTCTCTTTCTCCATCTGCCTTGTTTTTATAAGCTTCCCCCCTTATAAGGGGAAACTTTCCACCATATCCATTTTTAGGTGGTTTATTGCCTTTGGCACCACTACAACACGAGGGTGTGCCAACCTGTGCCAGTGATTTGGAAAAAAATTAATTTCCTACTCCCATCAGGGCAATTCTGAGAGCCAGTCACTGCGGCTCTCACACCTGTAATATGGCTGAAAGCCTCTATGGTCAGCACTTCTGCCATAACTCAATTTGCAGCTGTGTTCAGGGGTTGACAACACTGTTCGCATCCCATCACTGTGTATGGATGGATCCAAGTAAAGAGTTTGTACCTCCCAGGTTTCACAGACGGTGTAATGATAGATATTTTGTGGCTGTTGGAGTGAAGTATAAATATAAAAACTCTGGTTTGTGCTTTCTTATGCGCATGCTTGATCTTGCTCTCTCCCTTTTTCTCTCTCTTTCTAATGCAAGCTGAAATAGAGGAAAACAGGTAAAGACTGGTTATCTTCTATCATTATCCATGATGGACATGAAATCAGTGTAGTGTTTTGTCTGTGTTTCCTATGACGTGTCTGTTTGTGTGACTATGTGGATGTGATTCGCTCTGCGGCCTGAATCTTCACCATCATTCTGTAGTTCCCTTTCCAGCAATAGCACAAAGCTATTCTCAGAGGAAACCAGCGCTATGGCAGTGCCACAGAGGCCTGTGCTTAACCATTGAACTCTCTGTGTAAATATAACTTTGATTTATTAGATGAAACCATATGGGGTTAGAAGATCAACATTCAGTATTCCGAATAAGTTCTTTCCCTTGAGGGGAATGGTGGAGCAAAACACACAAAACCCACTGTTGAGGATTTAGACAAATTCAGGCTTAAAATCAGACTGTAACATCAGTTTCTCTGGAGTTCTGCCTTGCTGATGTCACTATAGTACTCAGGATCACTCTCCAATGCTTACATTGAGAAACTGTTGAGAAGACAGGCAGATGGTAAATATATCAGTAACCATGCAAACAACTGTGTGTGTGTGTGTGTGTGTGTGTGTGTGTGTGTGTGTGTGTGTGTGTGTGTGTGTGTGTTGGGTTTTAGGGTGTAGCCTGCACTGCCATGCTGGTGGCAGTTGTTACCAAGATGCTGGCATTGAACAAAGGAGAGAAACATGTACACTTCTTCATGCTGGACATCCAGATCTCTAAAAGGGTAAGAGCAAAACAAGTTATTCCACAAAGCTATATTATAATTTTATAGATTACAGTAGGAAAACACCATAATATGTCTATAAGAAAAACATACCAACTCACCGGTTTGTGATTTATTCTCTTGTTTCTTATCCTTTGCATCACTCTGACAGGCTTCTTCTACTTGCATGTGTTGGCCCATTTACTACAAATCATGTGTACTTTACGTTACTGCTAAGTCTTTTCCAAAACGTGCTGTAATGTTTTAGAATTTTGAATGTACCTTCTCTTTAGTTTCTGTAAGAAAATCAGCTCACAGAAACTTGAAACCTGTTTAAGTTAGGTAATCCGTCACAATGAACACCATGTCTGTGTTTATTTTTGTCAAAGTCACTGGAACATTGCGTGGTAATGCAGCTGGAAGTGCAGAATGATTTGAAAAGTCTGCTCTGCATTGCCAGACAACAATAACAATAAAAAAAAGTCAATAAAAAAACGAAAACACTTTTGTATGCTTTGGAAAATAAAAATATGAAAAAAATATGTTATTTGTATTGAACAGGCCAAAACATGTAAAATTCTGGTCGTTCAATAGAAAACCACCATAAAGCAGAATTGTACAACTTTCTGTGGAGGATTTAATGAAAATAGAGTCTTTACATACAAACACATTAACACCTCAATATAGGTCAGATAATTGACTCTTAAATCATCTTAGCTGTTGTGTCATGTGACAAAATGAACCCTAATGACATCACAGGCTCAACTTTAACAGAGAGATACAGATCTAAATTAAAATGTACAGTATGGTACACAACAGGTGTAACAGATGGATGTTTTAAGTGTGATTTTTATTTTTGAAGGTTCTCTAGTGGGAGTTGTATAGAACCTGATAACAGTGTATCTTATTTTTCAGCATTTTTGTGATAATATTTATCTAATAATCAAATAAACTACCCTATATAAACATTTAGTGAACAGTCAACTTCCCTCCCTGTCATCAGAGGTTACTGCAGTGTAGCAAGACAAATGAGACAAATGAGAAAGCGGATGGAGCTGTCAGGATGGAAGCGTCACTATTTTCCGTGTCGCGCCATGCATGTTTTGGTTTTTGTGCCTAATTTTAATTATTTTTTTCCTTAAATAAGAGCCACCAGAGGACGGGGTAGTGTGGGAAAAGAGGAGGGAGATGAGGCCTGCCAACCTCTTTATAGCCCTTTCAAAGCGTCCAACAGAGGAAATCATCTGATCTGAATGTCAGGAAAGAAACTTGTGTCAGTTCAGGACGGTGCAGCGATGGGCAGGAAACTGGCTGAGCTTACATTTGTGTTTGCGAGTGTGTGTGGAAGTGGCTTGCAGGGGACTTACTCTGGACAGGATTCAAGTGTTTGCTTATTGATGGGAAGAAGGAGGTGTCTGATGAATAAAAGCTTACAAGGAAACATTGTCATGAAGCCAGAAAAGTGTCTTAGGAATATACATAAATGTGTAATGACTGATAGAGGTCCTACAATCTTAGTTTCAGTTTGTGCTTTGTGTGCAGCACTACAGCTTCAAAGCAAACTGTAAAGCAACGTCTGACGGCGGTAGGTGCAGCACTTTGGAGAATACAACCATTTCCTTTCACCCACTGGCTGCATCCTGTCACTAGGTGCATCTTTATGCCTTTCTTGTGGTTGCTCTAGTCCGTGTGTGTGTGTGTGCGTGCATTCTTCTGAGCTTTCTGGTGCAGTCCAGATTTACACTGAGGGGAACAAGGGAATACATCTGGATGCAGACACTGACAGCCTCTATTAATAACCCTCACAACAAGGCCAGAGTGACATCATCACAGGGCAGTAACAGTGATTTGTGCAGGAAGACAAACAGACATGAATAGAATCAAAGAGAAAAGTGCAAAAAGTTGACACTGGAGAAATCCTGCAGTATCTAAACTTGCTTCTAGTCTGTATGTCCTGTCATTCAAATTCTTGTATATAAACATCTCTGTGAAAATAAGAACTTCATAGTTCTGTTAAATCTGATATCAGCATATAGAGCAAAAGGGTTGAACAGGAAAGACTATCTGGATTTAATCAGCTGGCTTGGATGACTCATGCTTTTACTTCCTGTACCAAAATTATTGATATGAACCAAATTCTGTGAACCAGTCTTTATCTTGATGGTCTTATCACCATGTTTCTCCTCCTGGAACATCCATGTTTGACCAATCGATTTTGATGCTTCTGTCTCCTTACCAGATCCGCCACGCTGCTGCTAACGTGCTAAGGGAATGCTGGCTTCTGCATCGCACAAACCTGACAAAGGGCAACCGCGGTGAGCAGCGAAGACACCAGAGATGCCTTCTGGAAGCCATCAGAGTGTGAGTTACTGTATCACAAAATGATATCCTCAGGCAGGATGTCTGTACTGTTTGTGTCTGGGTGAGGGATGTGAGTGGGTGGTGGTTTGTGTGCCTTACATGTGTATTTTACGGGTCATTAACTAAGTGTCAACGTTCTTAACCACAGTCACAGATTTTAATGGCTAATTTAATTTACTAATTAGACTTGTTTGCCTCTTTTATGTAGGCAGGGCATGTGTTAACAAGGGTCTACCCTTTTATTATGCAGAATTCAAGGCAAAGTTCTGACACATGCTAGCAAATAACTAATTAAATGAGCTTTTTTTTTTTTTAATTTATTTTATATTTACAGTATAATTTGACACATATATATTGAACATCTTGTTCTGAGACACATTTTTTTGCATATGTTTTCCATTTGAGTTGTGTCTTGTTGTTATTGAGCCCAAGCTCCTCTTCTGAGAACAAGTGGATTGCACAAGACAGGAAGTCCAGAAGTGTGATTGTATGGTTCATTATCCTGACAACAGGATTATGTGTGTGAGTGTGTGTTAGTCTGGGTGGAAGGGTTGTACTTCCTGCTTTACACCGGGCAGAGCCACTATAAATAAATACGCTGTGGAAAGTACGAGCGGGAGGCACCTCCGCACCTTGGGAGTAAAAACAGCATACTGTAATGATACTATCACTCTAATGTCTTCAGAGACTGGTTGCTTGATTGCAATATTGGTTTCCACATTTCTTTTTTTTGTGGTACTTCTGGTTTCATCCATCTAAGATACTAAATTTAGCCCTTTTCCACCTTTATATGTCAGAAACCTCAATGTTTTATAGCCATTAAACAAACACAGCATGGCTCCTGCATGTTGAGTAGTGGAATACTCAGTGGTCAGCATATTCCTCCACAAATCAGGGGTTCTGTATAGTGCCAGGACAGTTCTATTTGGCCAAAAATAGGACGCTTCAGCCGTACATAGGCACTTCCCAACTTTTGTTGGAGCATATAAACCCTGAATTCCACATAGCATAGTAACATCATAGACTTTTAAAATTTGTTTTAAGCAAAGAAATGGTCTTGCACTTCAAATGTTTCCCTTTCTGTGTCTCAGTGTAACCTTTGGAATAATGTAATTAACATGCAATTATGTTTGAAATATACTTCCACATGACGGAGATCCATCAAACCTTTTTCCTGCACAGATTCCGGCATTTACGCCTCAAACAAAGAAAATTGAGAGATTACGTCAGTGAGATGGTGGACCTCCCTAAGGTAAACGGCAGCTGTCACTGGAATATTTTGTACGTTTCACTGGAAAGACCAACGGCAAATAGGCAAAGATCCCCCTAAACAGTCACTACTTACATAGACTATTACACAGTATTTTATAGGCTGCTGTTTATCGCTAGGTGTTCAGACACATTAAATGCTTGTTAAAAAATCTCCATAAAATGTCTCAGGATTCATTTGTGTCAGGAATTCACAGGCCCAGGAAAGTTTCCCATGTGGAATAAACCCAAAATATAAAGACATTACCCAGTGAGAGGCACTAAAATGTAATTTGTGCATTTTAAAATGCATTTTCTTGATTGATTTACATGGAAAACAAGGCTAGTTTCTCCAGACTGCAAGTGTAGCCCCTTGGTAAGATGTCAAAAGTAAACTATACCATGGTCACTTTGCAATCAGTTAGTTACAGTCTGACTGCTGTACAGTAAACTGAACATGCTGCTCTGGTATGGTTTCAAGTCTTGGCATGGTTTGAAAAGAGTTGGTTTGAAAGTGTCACAATATATATGTATATATGTGACAATAAGACAGTCAGTAAGACATACTCTCCAAAGCTTCACTATAAATCTGCAACATACATTTAAAATGTGTCTACACAGAATTCAGTAATATCAGACAGGGTTATGGCCGTAGCTACAGTGTTTTTTCCTACAAATACAAATCTTTGCATTTGCATTGTGTGGCTGATTTCAACAGATGCAGATGATCATGTGCGATCTCAGTGCCAATTGGAATAACTCCTATCGGGAGCTGGAGCAGCGTATCCTCAACATGGAGCAGAAGCTGGACGAGCTGAGTCGCTGCTTCCAACAAACGTCTGAGCTGCTGTCTCAGGTCCTACGTCACCAAAACCCAGAAATCAGGTAAACAACACTTTACCTTTACCGCAACACTGCTACACGTTGTGCAGACCTGCAAACAACACAGTGCAGGATGTGGTATCTAAGCTGAATTGGAAGAAGAATTATTCTTCATTGTTTATTTAAGTTAGATTACTGGAAGTGAAGAATTGTTGATTTTTTTTGCAGGTGACATGGCTACATACACTTCAGTGATTGTAGCGTTTTCATCTACAGTATCCATGAAAGTGAGACGGTAAATCCTCTCCACCCAGAGCTGCTCCAGACTCTTAACATGCTGAACCACTTGGAGGACTGGCATACCTACTAAAGATCTCATCTTCTGGCCCTGTGCTGAGTGCACTGCACAATGACTCATAGCTGTTAAACGATAGATAAAATAAGACTTCCATTCATTGTGGGAGAATCCCAGTGCATTTTGACAAAACTGTTGTGTTTACAGCAGTTATATTTCTGACGGTGAACAAAGAACTGAATTAATCTCAAACAAGGACTGTGGAGAGGCTTGTAATCCACACTGCCAAAGGCTCCAGGGCTTTCTCTCGTAACTGCTATTTGTAAGGTTTCATTGATGGACTCTGTCACTGCCTTATTACTGTGGAATAAGATTCTTTTTATTTTCAATCTCTTGCAATATTTTTCAGTGTTTGCCTAATCCATTTCATAAAAACCTTTCGCAACTCCTTTTTCATTAGCAGACAGTTTAATGGTTACCAAGTTTGCAAACAGGCTTATTGAATATAATACAATTTCTAACAACTCCTCATTGTTCTGCTTTCCTATAACCCACCAAGTTAATTGTGACTGAAATGATACGTTTTGATGCTCAACCAAGAGAAAACTTCAATTCAAGTATTGTGGGAAGAAACCTTTATTTCAAAGTGTAAATCCTTGGGATTTTAAGGGATATCAACTGAAACTCTTTGATTAATGTCTACATTTAAATTGTAATCCTCTGATGCAGGAAAAGCATCTAACAGTTTACACCTGCTCTGAGAACAATGAAACTTGAGTCTTCAGTTGCCTGATAAACTTGTCTTTTAGCAACCCAACAGCTCCATCTAGTGTACATGATTTGTTTAAACTCCACAATACTGAGGACCGTTAAAATTAAAATCATAAAGATTATATAACAACCATAAAAAAAAGTCATATGCTATTTTCAACCTGAATAACAAGACCTCTACAATGTCTCGCAGGAGCATAACATATGAATCAGCTGTAGTGAAAACAAATCAGAAAATAAGAGGACTCAGAAACTCCCATAAAAGCCTCACTGTTAAGAATGCACTTTGTGAGAAAAACTTTCTCTGGAGGATAAACTGGAGTTTTGATGTGTTTTAACTTAATCCAATACTGAAAAAAGTTCCTTGTGGGTTAATTTGTACTCTGGTATGTTGTCAACTTGGAACTTATTCCAACGCTGTTTACTAAGTATGTGTATTTGCACATGGTGAAAATATGTGAACAATCATCCAGGACATGCTTATCATTAAAAGCCATTTAGAATGAATGTGTATGTGATTTTGCTTTGATTTTGTCACTTGGTATACAAAAATTAAACAAAATGTGACAATCGGATGACATGCGTGAAAGATCCTTTTTGATTTAAAGGGTAATTCCAGTATTTTGGCCACCGTCTGGGCCCTAGTTTTACATATTTTGGGGTCTAAATGACTAATAGGTATGAAAGGTTTTGGAAATGGTCCTGTAGATTGCCTCAGTCGGCAGCCGCTAAATGGGCTGCAATGTAATCCTTGTGGGCAACTGCACCCGTCAAAGTACGTCCACTAAAAGTGCTTATTTTTGCCACTGACAGGCTCGGATTGTCATTCTAAGTGTCTGACAAGAGAGAGATCCTTTTTATTTAACCAGAAACAGAAGTCTCGCGAGAGGTGAGTTGTTGCAGGAAGACAACAGTGTTTGACCCCAAAATATGTAAAAATAGGGCCCAGGTTTAAGAATACCGGAATTACACCATAGCACCCTGTTTTAACGTATGGTGCACAATGTTGGAGAAGAGTACCTAAAAACCATGGATAAAACAGAGATGTGTTGGTGCTTTGTCATTTCAAGGGCTTCTTCAATTGTTTAGTTTTTGTCCTGTTTTTAAGTTGGTGCCATATGTAAGCCGAAGGCCTAAAAAAGTGTTGTCCACAGTCACATGTAAAGGACATTCTGCACGTTCTCTTAACTTTACGTTTCCATGTACGTCCAGAATGGGATTTTTCCCGTGACTTGCCCGTCATGTGGTCAGCTAAGAGCTTTGCTCCAGTGAAAGTTTCCCCACAGCTGACACAGATGTAGCTTATGGTCTCCGCATGCTGAACACAATGTCGCAGGAGGTGCAGCCGGTGCTTAAAAGCTCGGCCACACTGGCACTGGTGTGAGCGGCGGCCTCTGTGGAGGTAGCGGTGGCTGATGATGAGGGAGGGCTGCCGCAAGATGGCACCACACTGCCTGCAGGGGTAAGGGGCCTTGGAGCGCCAGCCTGTGTTCATACGTTTCATCAAAGCCACATCGTGGCTGTCATTCTCAAACATGGCCATAATAGTGGGCATTGGTGCAGAGTCAGGGTCTGAGGCCGCAGTGGCTGGAGTTGTGTCAGTTGCACCAGGGGGGACAAATAAATGTGCAGAATGACGGCTTAAAGGCTGGTTGGTTGGCTGACCTAGGGCACCGTCTTTCCGTGATCTGACAAGTGCAGGGTTTGCATAGGTTTGGCCAACACCGAGCTTTCCATTGATGACATGGTTGACTACAAGTGGACTACTGATGGCTGACTGGGCTGCTGTGCCACGGACACCTGGTGAAACCTTTTTATCAGTCAACGCTGATGGATTGGTAATGATGCATACCTTGGTGCTGACCACTGACGTGTGAACTCTGGTGACATGGTACGACAAAGTTTTCTCAGAGGTGAAAAAGGATTTGCATATGTTACATGCTTGCGGCATTGACTCGGAACAAAAGAGGACCAAAGGTGATCTGCTTCCCTTGGGACACTGGTGGTGATGGTAGGAGTTCTCCTGAGAGAAGACTTGGCCACAGACATGACAGGAATACAAAGGCATGTAGTGCTCATTAAGAGACGTCTCAGTTAGAAAGAGCTCCTTGCACAGTGAACACTGATATTTCACCCTTATACCACTACAGTGCAGCAAATGGAGCTTCATTGACCTAAATGGTCCTCTACCACACGCAGCACATATTGAACTATTAGCACTAGGAAGGGCTGCAGGGGTATTTTTAGAGTGCGGACTATTAGAAGAGTCACTGGAATAATCAGTTGAACTTGAGTTTGAGCCACCATCTGATTCTGGATCATCTGGACACAAGTCTGCAGGTTTAGAGCGCGTCTTATCTTCGTCATCAGATTCGGAGCTTGTTGAATCATCTGCCTTCTCACAATCACTTTCCATGTCAATATCTTTGTCATCTTCACCCACTATATACTCTACACTGTTTTCAGATGTCTCAGGGTTCATCTCAATTCTTTGTTGTGGTCTCAACTCTGACACTGAGTCACGCAGTACTTGCTGTGCAGTCACCTGATTAGAAGAGTTGTCACTGTTCTGACTATGATATTTGACTGCAGAAATCAAAGAGGGAGCTTCTTTAAATGGTGCTAAGTCCATGCAATGTTTCTCTGCATGCTTGTTCAACTCCCACAAATTACTGAAAGACTGATGGCACTTTTTGCAGAGGGGTGGTGAGTGTGCATTATCCAGGTGTGTGGAGAGTGACGTCAGGCGTCGGAAAGTAACCTTGCAGATGTGGCAGGTGGCTTTGATATTGTGGCTTTTGTAGTGTGACATCAAGTTGGTTATTTTGCTGAATTTTTTGCCACATTCCCAACACTTCACCTCTGGGTGTGCGACATCCAACTGCCTTTTTGCAGATACACACCATTCATCTTCGCTGCTCGAGTCTTCAGACATAAGGAGCTGGTCAAGGCAACCTCTGGGTGGTCTGAAATTTAAAGCAGAGTGGAATACATGTTTGGGAATAAATCCATATTACAGGTTTCATACAAGCATCACAGCAGACAGCTTTTAAGTCTTAAGATAAATATTTTGCCAAACTACAGTAATTATATGTGTGGTTTAGAGCTGAATCAAGTATACTATAAATGTATTAGTTGACTGACAAAAAAAGGAATCAGTTTGTATCATATCATAATGGCCAATTCGATTGAATCCATTATCAAGCAAAAATGCCGGACTTTCTCAGAAATACCTCAACAATTCGTGGATGGATTGCTATGAAATCTTGTACAGACATTCTTGGTCTCCAGAGGATGAAGCTGACTGACTTTGGTGATCCCCTGACTTTTCCTCCAGCGCCACCATGAGGTTCACATTTGAGGCTCTGGGTGAAATATCTCGAGAACTATGACATGGATTGCCATTAAATGTGGTACAGACATTCTTGTCCCTGCCAAGATGAATTATAATCCCTTTGGTGATCCCCTGACTTTTCATGTAACACCATCATCAGGTCAAAATTTCAATTTGTCCAATTCTTTGGTTTATGACTAAATACCTGCAAAATGAAATTCCCATCAGCCTCAGCTGTACTTTGTGTTTAGCGCTAATTAGCAAATGTTAGCATGCTAACACGCTAAACTAGGATGGTGAACATGGTATAACTGCTTAACAATAGCATGTTAGCATTGTAATTGGGAGCATATTAGCATTTAGCTCCAAGCACCCTGTGCCTAAGAGCTGTTAGCATGGCTGTAGGCTCTTAGTCTTCTTCTCTTATCTCATTGTTGTTATATCATTTCAATTCAGTCTTTGAGTTTTAGACAAAAAAAAGAAGTCACCTCAGGGACTGTGATAGGTTCCCAATTTTCTGAAGGTTTATAGACTAACTAAAACATAAATTAATTAATCAAAAATCATTATATTATTACAGTTTCCCACTTTTAGCTACCGTTACAGGTTACATCGTGTGTTTTGTGTAAGGAGACGGCTGTGTTTGAGCAATGTAACAGGAGAACTCAATATAATTTTCACCTACACAACTAAACTGTACTTACCTCTGTCCGCACAGACCAAAGGTGAAATAATGTGATGCCTCCAAACTAGAAGGTGACGGTTCATCCAAGTCAGTTACTGTGCGTTAACCCACTTAAAAAATACAAATAGCTAGCATTAACGTTAACTTGTATGTAATGATTTGGGTTTTCGGGGAAATAAAACAGCCTCTATTCAAGATTTGTGTCTGAAACGCATCCATCTGTACAGGTGGCAATAATACAGATGCGATTCACCACATTACAAAAAGAAAAACCGTTCAAATTTAACATTTACAAGACACTCCAAGCTCCTCCATATCCGTTTAAAACCGGAAGAAAAATGCCTCCATCTCCCAGACTGCATCAGAGTGTTTCTTCTTCTTCTTCTTC
>LKNJ01002024.1:0-129222 GCA_002120245.1 Maccullochella peelii
TTCTTTACTGCACTCTACAACGTTTCTTTACTGCACTCTACTGCGTTTCTTTACTGCACTCTACTGCGTTTCTTTACTGCATTCTACTGTGTTTGGTTGGCAACATAAACAAATTTGTTATCATTACCAAAGAGCAGAGTAGAAAACATTCAGATTGCAGCTTCTCATGTTTAGCTGGTGCTGACCGTCACTTTCACCAGTTAAATGACAAACGTCTCCGGGGGCAGGTCATATCAGATCATCTGTGAGGGAAGAAGCTCCACTCTGTGACACCACTGTACAAACAGAGTGGACTGAGTGCTTCTGTAGTTCTAACAACTCCAACAGAGTGAGACGTCTTGTCTAGTGGATTGCTTAACGTCAGTTTAAAGCAAGCACATTTATTTATATAGCACAATTCATACATAGGATTTAAAAATGTCTACATTTGGGGCACATCTAAGATCTTCGGGTAGTTTGTTCCATTTACATGCAGCATAATAACTAAATGGAGATTCACCCTGTTTGGTTTGGACTCTGGGTTTTACTAGCTGACCTGAGTCCATGGATCTAAGAGTCCTGCTCGGTTTAAAACATATCACAAATGTATTCGGGGCCTAATCCATTTAGTGATTTATAGACTAGTAGCACCACTTTAAAATCTATTCTGTGGCTAGCTGGAATCCAGTGTAAAGATTTTAGAACCGAAGTGATGTGCTCTTTTCTCTTTGTTCTGGTTAGGACTCTAGCAGCAGCATTCTGAATGAGCTGCAGCTGTTTGACAGTCTTTTTGGGAAGTCCAGTTAAGAGACCATTACACCCTACTGGTGATAAAATCATGGATGAGCTTCTCTTGGTTTTGGTAAAGGATAACTCTGGTATTTTTAAACCTGGGCCATATTTTTACATATTTTGAGGCCTAAATGACTAACAGGTACCAAAAATTTTGGACTTGGTCCTGTAGATCGTCTTAGCCAGCAGCTGCGAACGGGCTGCAATGTCATCCTTGGGGGCAATTGCACCTGTCAAAGTATGTCCACTAAAAGTGCAGGCTGTTATTCTAAGAGTCTGACAACATTATGGAAAGGATCCCAACAGAGACAGACCGTTTGTTAAAGAGTAAGATCCTTTTTGTTTAAACAGAAACAGAAGTCTTGCTCAAGGAGAGGTCTCACTTTGAAATCTCGCGAGAGGTTGAGTTGTTGCAGGAAGACGATGGTGGAAACGTGAGTCAGAGTTGGAGAGAAGAGTTTACATAGAGGAACTGCTAGCAAAAATTTATTTCCAAAGTCATGGATGAATAATTAGTTGATTTCGACAATGCAGATGAGGCATTTGAATTTGATGGCCATCCCTATTTATTTGAGCCAGAGTATACCGATCTCCCGCTGCAACAACAGGCAAACTGCAGGGGGTCCAGCAGGGGTCTGTGATGTCCTTCAGGTGGGCCAACACTAGTCTCTCGAAGGATTTCATTAGCACAGACGTCAGGTCGACAGGCCTGTAGTCACTGAATCCTGTGATGGAGGATTTCTTGGGGACTGGGATGATAGTTGAGTGTTTGAAGCAGGAGGAGGCTTCACACAGCTCCAGTGATCTGTTGAAGACCTGTGCGAAGATGAGGGCCAGCTGTTCAGTACGGGCTTTCAGACAGGAGGATGACGTGCCGTCTGGGCCTGGTGCCTTTATGATCTTCTGCCTCAAAGAGCTGACACACATCCTCCTCACAGATCCTGAGTGCAGGGGTCGCAGGGGGTGCAGTTGGTTGGGTGAGGGGTGTGAATGGTGGCTTATCAAACGTACAGTAAAACACATGCAGGTCGTCGGCCAGTTGATGGTTTCCAGTAGCTGGTGATGTCCTGCAGGCATTTCATTTTCTTTAGCCAATTTCTCCTAGCACTGATGTAGTTGAATGAAAGTACACACCTACCATGTAGCAGTAGAGGTCAACAGTTTTATAATGAATCAACTGGTCAAATGATGTCTGAGCTGCTTGACCTGTGCTGTCCTATCTATTTTTCCTCTAGCACAGGTTTGTAACACATTCTGGTGTGCTTGCATATTTTGAAATAAAGGCTGAGAGATCAAGAGATGTGTCAATTTCCTGAATATCCTGAGGGCCAGATTTACTAAGAAAATGGCGTGTAAATGTGCACTTTCATCGACTTTGCGCTCGCAATCTGTATGTATTCAGTGTGATTTACTAAGACAGCAGCTCATTACACAGTCAGCTCCTGACTCCACACTTGGTTTTAGCGCTGTGCCAGCGTTGAAGAAAGGTCTGGCTGAACCCATCATTCTGGTATTGGGGAAAAAACTTGCTTGTTTGTATTTCTTTAAACCAGTCACAATCGTTGTAGGCGGTGCTAAGCTCAGGATGCAGCGACGGTGCCCTTGCTAAATAGTGTCACAGATAGCAGAAGGGAAGGAGAATTCCAACTGAAATGGTCGGCCAATGGCAGGATTTTACCCACAGCCTACTTCCTGTGAGTCAGACCAGCTCCTGACTGATACTGGTACTGAACCTTCAGACACACGCTGAGACTAAAGGAGAGATCAGAGATGGGATTTCTATGAGATCACTATGCTCAGAAAAGTAATCTTAACAACGGTCACAGTCTAGCACATCTGAACAAACACAGGCTTTGTCCCCTTGGCTGATGTCAACTTGTCACGGCAGACATTTCTGTCTTCCTTGCTGAATGGACCTCACTGTTGGTGGCAAATGTTTTTAAACCTCCAGAACACACAGCACATCAAGAAATACACCTACAAGTGTTTAAAGCATCACAAAGCATACTGTTACTGTAATAATTGTAAGCTAATAGTGAAAAACGGACAAAAGAGTCATTTAAAGAAAATGGTTCCAGTATTTGATCAATATTATCCAAGTGACTGTATGGCTAATATGCTTATGGTACTGTAGATAAAATGGTATTGTGCATTCAAATTAAAGGCTCCACTGCCTTTATTGTGACTCATACCAATCTTCATCCTACTCAGTCAGCTAATGTGCTGTTAAAGATTAGCTTGTTGTATTTGGTTATTTTGTGTTTGTTAATGACGTTACCTTTTTATCCTGAGAGGTTTATGTTTTCAGTTTGATTCCAGAGTCTATATAGATAGTGTGTATATTATATTACAATCTGTCTCACATGGTTTTATAAGGCTAACGTCAATGTTAGCTTCTACAGGCTACCATCACCTGCACTTTATGGAACAGCAACCAGCAGCTAACACACTATACTAAAGGCCTCATGGCTGTGGACTCTACTCTCTTCCCATTGGCTCGCAGACCTGCAGGTCCCCAGGCGTGTGGTCCGCACTTGGACCCTTCTCCTCTGCACCGTGCTCATAAAAGAGATGAGGCTAAACAAACTGGAGTATTCTTTTAATGTTATTAATCAAAGTAATGTCTTTGAATGTACTTTGAAGCACATTTAGGTTTTCAAGCTTTTTATAAATGCCTGAAATTTGGACCTTGCAGTGTGAAGTTTCAGTCTGAACATATTTCTGTGTAACTTTTATCGTACCCAGTTTATATTTCAAAGACTACATCAGTCATCAGCGAGCTGTTGGTGATTTTCAGGCTTTGAATCCATCAGAACTCTCCGCTTATCCTCTTTGTGGTCCAGCAGGTGATCTGTTCTGTGCCAGACACTGAATCCACTGTAGTCAACACATCCTGTCTTTTTTATCTGTGACCCAATGATTTTATGTTGTGTAGATGTTTTTACTCCCACACTGTTGTGTTGAAACAGTTTTAATAAAAGAATTTCCCTTGCTTGCATTACTTTGGTAGATTATTTTGTTACCTATTTTACAAATTCCATTTCATTTCCATTCAGGTTGTTACGGGGTGGGGAGATTATTATGGGGGGTGACAGTTGCATAAACAGAGTGTACCAGGTGAGCTGGGGTGGCCAGCTGGGGTGGCCAGCTGGGGTGGCCAGCTGTGAGCGGGGGTTTGAGGTCTGGTCTTATCTCCTGAACTTACATTCTGGGTCACTCATCAAAGTACGTCCTACAAATTCAACAACTAAATCGAAAGATTTTATTGACTGACAGTTAAGAACACCTCAGCTCACCGTACAAATCTGCTGACAAGAGAAGTAACTAACCAACTGACCATTACTTAAATCCCTCCCCCAAAGAGTGATTGTCCATGGTCTCATTTCTCTGTGGATGGCAACTACTTGATGGATTGACATGACATTTTGTACAGACATGGTGCCTAGAGGATGAATCCTAATGACTTTGGTCCCCTGAGTTATCCTCTAGCACCACCTGCATAAATTGTGTTCACCATAACAATCACAACCACGGCCGCCATTTGCATAGGTTGGTGGTCCCTCCCCAAGGAATAACGCGAATTGAGACACAGCATTAGTCTTGTCGATTGATCCGCCTTTAATAACATTATTAAACAAGATACTGTAGGTCTAAATGTGATTTGCAGAATCCAATTGTAATTTTCTTCTTTATCTTCTACCTTTTTCTCTCATCCAGGCTGCAGTGTGATGAGCACCATGGACCCCCTCCTCTGCATCACTCTCCTGTTCCTGCATAAGCTCCTCCCCTTCTTGTTAGCCCACTGAAGAAACGTCAACCAAAATTATGTCGACCTGCAACGTTCTCACTTTCTATACCAAAAAAACAAACAAACAAACAAGCAGCAGTCAGTGCCCACCAGGGCAGAACGGGTCACATTAAATCGATGTAAGCCGTTGCAACACATCACTGCAGGGAGTGAAAGCAGTGCAACAAATCACGGCGCAGTCGCACAGACCAGACTAAAGGAAAGAAGGACACTCCTCGGACTGGAAACAGAAGGAAGCTACAGGACTGTTGACAGAGCAGATCCACACACAGCCTATACAGCGTGGCCACATGAAGCGCTGCCTCTACTCTGCACCTGCTTCATGCATGGCCCTCCTCAAACACTCCACACACACCTTTCGGCAGCATTTCCACTGTCGCTTCTGTTCATCTGACAACACAGATCCCTTCAGTGTGAGTCCTGCTGATTTCACCGTAGCCTCTTTCATCTGATATATGGAAGACATGTGACCTCCGTGTTGTTTTCTTTGGCTGTTCTTTGGAAGGGCCGCTTCGATCAGCATGACTTGTCCATCGTTTACATATTTTTCTGTAGCCGTGTCAGGCATCTTCATTATACAGAGTTCATTTAGTGTGTTAGTCTGATGTATGCCATGTCCACCCCCTCCTACACACACACACACACACACACACACACACACACACACACAGACACATACTTTTGTTCTGAGCTGTGTTCCATAATTTAACAACAAATAATAAGCTGATATTTTTTGAATAAGATAAGGCACACCTTACCATTGTTGTTGTTAATCACCTCCAATAATGTTTATTTTTATTAAATATATGGTGATCAAAGTGAGTCATTTCATTTCTATGAGACAGAAAATGAATGGTAACTTGCCAACAGCAGTTGAGATGAAGGTTTATTGTTTTTGTAATAAAAGGATGATTTCAAAGGTGTTAGTGGCTTTCTTTCACCACAGACAGTTTATTCACAATAGCACAAGGAAATACACAGGAAATGACTGACATTGATCCTCATCACTCCCAGTCAACACTAGCCTTATGTCCATGCAGAGACAACTGCAAGTATGCTGACGGTCATCTTCCACATTACTAGTCCGCTCTCCAGCGTCAGCATCATCTCAGCAGCAACACCTGAGTGTAGGGAAAGGTTTCCCAAACATTCATGTCCTGATTTCCATGAAATTTTTCTTGAATATTCATCAATTCTAATATTTTAGTGACCTCTGACCTCTAATGCTACAAACAGGCCAACGTTTCCAGAAAATAAATAACAAAATTAAATGCGCAAATTAAGATGAAACTGGCTGACCACATTCATGCTCAGTAACATTTAATACCATTTAAACATAAACAACATATCCAGAGAAACAACTGAAACCAGTTCAAACGTTCCTCAAGAAGACAAATATATACTATCTAAATTTTGATTTATCCAACTATAACTATAACTTTCTAATGAAGTACTTTCTCCTGTTATTGGCTATGCTTGTATTATTGTCTCCTGTTGTCATTTAAAAAGTTACAGACACTGTGATTCTCGTCCAAGTCTTTCAATCTTCCAATAACTTTCGGGACTCTGGTGTTATTAACCCTGAAGATACAAATATCCACGGCTTTGTCCCACTAACACACAATGATTTCACTTTATCGTCAGAATATTTTCTTGCGTCCCCAGACTTACACTGTTTCACATACATAACAAACACTGAACCAAAACGACTAAACAAATACTACGAACATGTATTACATCAGACATTACGAATGAGTGGCTGCAGTGCGATCAACTGAATCGCTCCCTTTTACAGTCAGTGCTTAGTCTATACAGGAACACTGAGGCCTACTTAGAGTGTTTCAAGTCGGATTCATCAAACTCTCTTTAGCTGCGCAAACTGGTCATAAATGGCTCATTTCCGCCTGAGTACCTGCGTGATTGATCATTATCATGATCGACACCCCTAAAATTGCCATATAAGGCTGCCTCTTCTGATCTTTGTTCTGTGTTACCAAAGAGCCAAAAGAAGACTCTCACACTGCGGAGCTTCAAGTTTAGCAGTGTCAGTAGTCGTATTAGAGGACATGAAACAATTAAAAAATATTAATAGTACAGCTGACAATGACATGTAGCAGCACAGTGATGTAATGTGACAGACATAAAGAGAGAAATGTATACATGAAGTTAGACTCTAAAAATGTCTTTCTAAAGCAAAGTGGCCCAGGACTAATATGAGAAGAGGACATGTGACATGCCATGGATATTGGAGTTGCTGTGCTGAAATATGCCATAAAAAAATCTGAACATTTTAAAAACCTCTCAGTAAATTGGCAGCCATGATGATTATATGGTGAATAGAATTTTAATTTTGCATTACCCATTGTTCATGTAACTGCAGCCTGATTTAGCTAATTATTAGTACAAAATCTAAAAAAATCTATTATACAGGGAAGTGTGATTGAGAGCAAGGCTGTCTTTTTCAGGAACAGCCTATTATCACTCCCAAACTGCCCAGTCCAACCACAGTCTGATCTGTTAAGATAAGGGAGGGGCAAGTTCTGCTCTTCCACCTTGCTTATCCGGATCGAATCAGCAACCTTCCTCTTCTCTAACCCGCAGGCAAGAGTACAGGCTGGTGGTCAGTTTCCACAGAGACTGGTGTCCATATTGTGAAGCATAACAGGTAAGTGACTGGTTTGTTGACTGTGTAGTAAGACAAGACTTGAAATGCTTCAAATTATGTGGATCTTGCTGAGGAGGAAGAAGAGGAGGTAGAAGATATCCAAAAGCCTGAGAGCTGTCCTTCAGATGAAGAAAAAATGTATTTTACTCCAAACCCATAGAGTTGTCCCAGGTATATCCCTACAGTCATGAGGAAACCAGAGATGCAGTTTCCAGATCAAATCAGATGGCTGTGCAATACAATCATTCAGAAAGCAATCAGCCTTACGCTGCCAGAGGGAAACAAGAGAAGAGAGGTAGAAACAACAAAACACTTTACTGAGCCATGGTAGGAATGGATAAAGACTGAAGAAAGGTAAAAAATATGCCAATGAGAGAAATAAACTGAGAGTGGGGAAGATATAAGAGACAAAAGAGAAGAGAGGAAAGTCAGACTTTTACACAGGAATGAAAACAGCTGGATGTTCCCAGGAAAAAACACAGTGGCAAAAAAACAAACCCACACAATGAGAAAGCATCCTGACAAAGTCAGCTGCAGAGCTCCTCATTCAATTCAATTCAATTCAATTCAGTTTTATTTATATATATATAATAAATAGTGTGTTAAGCGTCCCCTGCAAAGACTTCAAGGATGAGGGCTACCTGGTTGGTTTGGCAAATGTACGTCTGATTAATAATTCTTTCACCTCTGAGAAAGAGCAGCACCCAGACACTTCCCTGAGCTTTTGTGGATGACAGTTCAAAACGGTGCTAGTGTTCAGCCTCACTTCCACATTGTGCTGCCAAGATTCCACCACTGGTTACCAAAGTTACATGGGGATTGGAGCTTCTTCTACGGTCAGAGTACAGCCAATCAGAGGGTCGAGATCTGGTGGGGCAATCTGAGGAGGGCTGCACAGTCTTAAGAATGAGGGACATTTTGATGTGGACTTCTTGGACAAGAATGTGGTCCTATTCCGCTTCTTGTCTCTTATTCAGGTAACAAAGGCTAACGAAGAAAGTGGTAGAAGTCCATTCTTCAAACAAGCATGATGTCATTGATAGCAAAAAGAGACTTCTAATGATAGTATCTTAACATTAGCTAGATGATGTAGTTAATGTGATAACAAAAAGATTGGGAGATATAAAGATATTATGACAAATCACCAAAACATGAATAAATAAGATAGATAGAGATCTCAGCAGGCAGCTGCCCAGAGCATTACATTTAAACTCAATTCCCACTTTTTCTGATCCAGCTCTCAGATTATTTTGCAGCCAGAGAGCAAACATCATGTCAGATTGAGGCAGAGGCTGCATGGTGACTGCTGAATTAATCTCATCTCACGGAGGCCGAGAGAGGGAAAGAGAATGTGACTAACCTGGAGCTTACATAATCCTTGTTGTGTTCCACAAAATATCATTCAATAACCCTGACCTGAAGAGGATTTTCACCTCGTCTCACTTGGTATGTGGCACTAAAAATAAGTACAGCTAGCAAGGCCTCAGGATAGACAGCGATACTCAGTGAATTACTGATAATATTCATACACAGCTGTGTTGTGTAGGAACATTTTCTCAGGATTCACACATGTGCACAGGTCGTAAAAGCTTTTATAGTTTCAGCTCTATGCCTCCACAGTTTTTCTTGTGTTTTGCATGACATGTAGAATCTAAGAAGGATGCAATGCAATAAGCAATGCAATAAGGATGCATTAAGTTTACCTGCCAATCAAGCTATAATTTATAAGACAACTTCAGGGACACATTATGCTTGTTGAGTAAATTATAAAAATGATTAGGATGTGAATTTATGTTCTTGAGGGATTTCACCAATTGAAAAGCTCTGCAGCTGTAATCATCAGTCTGCTGTATCTGTCACCCAGTGTGTTGTCTCTGTATTTACTCAGTCAGCCAGGATGGGCTTGTTTCCGGGTGCCAACACTAAAAAATCAATGTATGCAGGTGGTAACAGCTTTTATCTGTGGACTTTCTAATCTAATTTCTTTCTGTCTTCTTCTGTCATCGCATACCATGACAAGTGTGGAGCAGTCTACAGAATACTGAAGCCAGCTTCATGACCACCCAGTGTGGTTGGTGATGCATAAAACACGACAGTGATTTTTTGATGGCAGCTCGAGGCTGAACGTGTGATTCTTGTATCCTGCTGGTGGCCCAAGGCTGCTGCTGTTCGAGGGGCATCATGTCCCTGCAGGAGGAGACTTGGTGGTGGACATCGCTGCCAGTGCAGGCTGACTTCCATCCACCCACAAGTTAAATCGCAGTTTAACTTTTAGCCAGGAACTTCTACCATTTAGGAGAACTCCCTTATAGTAAGATTAGCACTTTATGAATACAGCCCCTGATAGAAGAAGTGCTCAAATGGCATGAGCAACTACCATTGCTAGACCTGAAAAAGGAGTGTCACCTATGGAAACTAAAACCTAACAGGAAATAGACATCACACTATTCAATAGACAAGTACAATGGCTTCACTGCTTTATCTGCATTCTGAATGCTCCAAGTGTCCAAATGTCATAAATATTGTGCATGCAAAGTAGTATATTTAAAGACATTAGCAAAAATGAGGGATGGCCATAGTGGAGAGTGGCATACACAGAAGGAGATAGAGATAGGATGAGAAAGAAACAGTGAGATAGTTTGAGCACCACAAGGCAGATGCCATAGTGAACATCTGGCTGTGCAGTCCGTGGCGAGCTGAAGTTGACACATCTGACGGGCCCTCCGGTCTTTGCACAAATCTGATTGGATTCCAGGTTAAACAAGGTCAGAAGGGATAACATGGGGGATGGCAGAGTGCGGCTGGGGCACACACACACACACACACACACACAAACTAACAGATGTGCAGATGCATGCATGCATGCATAGAAATGTATCATATGCAGACTTGGTTTCCTACCACAGCATCTGTGTGGACATCATCAGGAAACTGGAAAATTTGGCACCAAGTGTTTGTGAGTTATTTGTAAAGATGTTTTGTTTTTTGTCCCAGCTGTCCTGTCAGTGCAATCCTCCTGTAGGCTGCAGACATGTGACTCATTTGCACTTGTTCTTACTCATGACATTGACCAAGCCTAGATTATACTCAGCCTGCTTAGACAGACATACAGGCAACAACATAATCTCAAGTAAAAACTCTACTGCTTAGAGAGAAGAAAAACACTGAAATGGAGAGAGACATGAACTGCAGGGGTGGGCATGACACAACGTAAGAAATGATGATTGATCGCCTTTCTGACAGTTTCATCAAAACTTTGGCTCTACATTTTAGGACTAACTTTAGTCCATATTTACTTTAAGTTTACGCAGGAATGATTAAGTTTACGTTGCTGGGCTGGATTTTTAGTAATTTGCGGTATTACAAATTTAAATGTTATTTAAATAAATAGTTACAGTTTCACTTTGGCTCTACATTTTAGGACTAACTTTACTCCAAATGATTGAAATCCTGATATCACCCATGTCATGCATGTTTGGCACACAATAGACTATTGTCTTACATGAGTGTGAAGCTCAAGTAGCTGCAAAGAAAATATTTTCTTCTCAGTAAAAACCACCTGAACTGAATTTCAGCTCGTTTGTTCAGCAGTCTGTGTGATATGTTGCTGGAGTCAATAAATATATAACATGTGTTTAATCTTACATAAACAAATCCATCAGAACACTTGATGTACAGACTCCTCAGTTCACAAATGGCCCTGCAGACTTCACTGGCACCATATAAATCACCAGTTTCACAATGAAAAATTCCAGATGCTAAAAACCTCAAAGTGATCAAAACCTGGAGAGAAGTAGGTAAAGGCCTTCCTCTTTGAGACACAAAGGAAAGTCTAGGCTTAAGCAAAGATATTATCCCCAATGCATTTTCTTTGAACATATGAAAGTGGTCTCGAAAAGTTATTACATCAAAGTCATATAATGTACTTGTCTTGGCCTTTGTAGTGCATGTTAATCTTCATTTACATATTCCAAATAGTCCATACTCCCTCACAAACAAAAGGAAGGAAGTTTCAGTTTAGTCCTAGAGTAGCTCATTGGGACATTGGATGACAGAACAGATCATCCTCCTTCACATCCTTGAGAATGTGATCTTGCATACACGTTGAACATACAGATCACTTTTAAATTCTGACATGTTATTCTTTTTGTTGTCTTGGTCATCTTCCACTATGGCTACACGGGGAAAAAATGAGCAGTTGTCCCAACACTCATTTTAATCTCCAGAGCCTCCCAGCAGAAAGCATGCCGAGTCTGAAGGACTCAGGGATGCTTTTCATGTTAACTATCATGTCTTCACGTAACTCCTTCATACCCATACATATTCCCCACAGGAGCTGAATCATAATTTGCATTTTTAAGAGCTTACTTGCTCAGTTCTTGTCATCTTGTCATTCACAAATAAAGCTTTCCTGCAGGTCAGACCGCATGTGCACGTGGATTTGTACAACACACAATCTGTTTTATTTTTAAATTCATGTCTTTCATTCAGTTTCCTGATTTATTTTGAAATACTCACCGCCTGCTTCCTGCCCTTGTGTGTTTCCCACCTGTGTGATTGTCTGCCCCGCCCTGATTAGTTTCACCTGTCCCTCATGATCTGTTTGTTGGATTTGTTTGCCTGTCTGGACTCTGGATGTGACCTGTGTCTGCCTCACCATCCAGTAAGCTTGTGTACTTTTTTGTGTAATCAAAAACACTAAACTGCACTAGCTCTGCCTCTGACATCTGCATTTGGCTCCTTTTCCCTGTTTTCCTTGTTACTCTGCTTGCACACCTGTGACAGCCTCACAGTATATCATCATGTTATGTGGATGCACTAACATGTTATTTTGTGTCCTGGGCTCCACATCTGCCAGTGAGAAAGTTTGTGCTCCCAGCAGCTGTGGACTCCAGGACGGATACTGTGCTATCAACAAATGGTTATCCAAATAAACTGATAAACCAATAAATCAGCTTCCCGTTTGCCTTCAGTAGCCAACAGGGGGCCCTTGGGTGGGACAGCCTCTGCCCTCTAATTCTAAAAAGTTATTAGGATCATTTATAGTGTCATTCAGATATGGATATGGGTTTTAATATGTGTTATTTAAATTGACTGGCTGGGTAAATCTAAGATCCCTTTCAGAAAGATGCATGCAGGTATCTACAGCGTGTTCATGAGCATGCACATGCACATGTTCTCTGCTCACCTACAGAGCAGTTGCACTTCAGAGGCCTCACTGTGCTTGCTAAATTGGAATGGCTCTGTTACTGCCTGGTGTTTAGCACCACTGTGACACCTCTAATTTCTCCTGGTCCATCCATTACCCTGCGGCTTAGCATAGTGTGTGTGAGTGGAGGAGATGGCGAAGTGCAGCGAGAAAATGATGGCATAAGAAACAGATCATAAGCCACCTGCATCTCTTATAAGAGTATTCAGGCTGAACCATTTTCAATATTGGATGTCCATAATTATATCTAGATGATTAGGTTTCCGAGGACAGTAGATGGGCTGTACAAAGAAAAGCATTAGGCTTTGACATGGCCTACGTGTCCCACTGGCACAGTGAATGCCCCCTGGAATTACAGAGGCCACCACAGCCGCTTGAAAACGTTGTCTGAAGAGCACTAATTACATTTTGACACAATAAGGGTTCCATGAAAGCAGCCAAGCTGACAAATGAACACCTTTCAATTTGCTTTTATTTTCCCCCTGACCTGCCTTGCTCCACCATTTTAATCTCCTCTCCAAAGGGGATTTAGGGAAAGTGAATTCACCACAATGTTGGGATGATTTGATAAACCAAAAGCATTCTAAATGTAAATGCCAGAGAGTTGGATTAGCCAAGGCGTGGGCTTTCCAGGTTGAATTAGCTTGGGAAGGAGGGATGCTGAAGGGGTGACAGATTAGCAACAGTAATTGTAGTCACGGCAGTGAACGTATGTGTGCTCAGGCATGAACAACTGCATATATGAATATGCTGTATATTGTGGTAGACACACAACATGGCACCTGTAAAATATAATACCAACTAATGCACTCATCCTGCAGTAAATACCTTTGTGAAGCTTATAGAGTTCCACTTTTGTTGAGAGATGCTGACTCGTGTGCTCATTTCTGAGGCTGCAATTGTGTGGTGTTGTACTGCATTATGTTGGAAGGAATGTTCATCAAAAATGTTGTCTAGACAGTGTGGTATGGCAGTACAATGCGGCAATACAAATAATATAGTACAAATGCATTCGTACCTGCTGGCTGTGCTGTGCCAACATCAACAGCTTCAGGATGCAAAAACTGCAAAACCAATTTCTTTTGACAAGAGAAATGACCAGAACACCCAGACTGGAAAGACTCTCTGTCATGAATCACCCATCAAAACGGATTTGTTTATGTAAGATTAAACAAATGTTATATATTTATTGACTCCAGCAACATATCACACAGACTGCTGAACAAACGAGCTGAAATTCAGTTCAGGTGGTTTTTACTGAGAAGAAAATATTTTCTTTGCAGCTACTTGAGCTTCACACTCATGTAAGACAATAGTCCATTGTGTGCCAAACATGCATGACATGGGTGATATCAGGATTTCAATCATTTGGAGTAAAGTTAGTCCTAAAATGTAGAGCCAAAGTGAAACTGTAACTATTTATTTAAATAACATTTAAATTTGTAATACCGCAAATTACTAAAAATCCAGCCCAGCAACGTAAACTTAATCATTCCTGCGCTGTAGACTTCATTTAATTTGTCCAGACAGGGGAAGTCATTTTTGAACAATGTAATATTGTTAGATTATTTACAGTTATTTTTATTTTAAAGTATATTTCTGTTTTAATCTGCCTTTAACACACACCATTTCCCATAAATTCTTGTCACCAGCTCAGCAGGACAAAAAGGACCAAATGACATTAACGTTTTTAGACTGCAGTTACTAAGTTCAAAAAAAGAAACCCATCTGCGTGACCTGCTGAATCACCAGAGCTGTGTGGGCCATGGTTTCCCGTTGTGATGAGGTGAGAATCAGCCAGTTTTCTACGAATGTCAGGATTCTCACCGCCTTCCCCCTGAGCGGGTTCAGTGCTGTCCTGTTCAGCGTGGGAGTGCATGGAGATCGGTTGAGAAGTGTTGGGAATGGCCCACCCATTGTTTCCATCATGCCACAGGGAGAGAAACGCAGTGCTAGCTTGAGCAGAGAGGATACCGCTTTCATAGTCTTTCATTTGAGATAGCCGAGTGTGGGCGAGCGGGAGAGAAGAGGGTGCTAGACATCACTCGATCCTTGCAATCGGCAATGTGTAGACCCTCTGATGAGCGTAAACACTTAACCTCGTGAAATGAAGAGCTCTGGGAAGAGGCTCTATAGTCACAGTATCTGCATGATGTTCGCCATCCTGTGTGAGAGACAGTGAAGTGTGCAGAGGCCCGCAATCTGGGGTTGAATACAACTCTCTCTCTCATCTCTGATGTTGCTGGTAAACATGTCATGGTGGTGACTAATAGTGGGAATAGAGGAAAATAATGACTTGCCTTTAACCTGCTTCTTCTCTGGCGGGGTAGAAACAAGAACCAGACAATGGACGCTAGGCTTTGCTGATAAAGCTGTCCTGCCATCATGGGCTGGGGCAGGGTTATCTGTGAGTTTCCCAATGGGAGCATCACAACGCGCCCATCTCGTTAGGTGCATCACAGGAATACAGCCCTGTAGGGGAGATGTAAGATGTGGGCTGATGCCATTTATTAGGAATAAAGCTTTTTGTGTGTATCCGGCCAGAGACCAAACCTCGGACAGGTCCGGAGATGCTGAGGCTGCTGCAGTAGGTGGGAGCCCAGCTGTTCAGAGGCCTTCCTTCCCATCTCCAGCTCATCAATCATGAGCTGCATGTCCAAAGAGTCCCAAAGAGGGACTCAGTGGACATGCAGGAGATGGGCATATTCATCAGTTGCAGCTGCTCATGTTGTTTCAGGCTGGACAGGCCCAGCCAGAGGTGACTGTGCCCCACCTGAGCAGCACACATGGAGCAGCATCATAAGTGTGCATTCTGAGTAATGGGGGTAACTTACTTCAAGACTGCTAGCTATCAGTTAGTTTATTCTTATATTCTTGGTAAATACATTATATTATGTTTTAGTCTAGGGTTTGTGCAAGCTACGGTTACCCAGGGTTGTTGTGAACAAATCTGAAACCAGTGTAGGGTTAAGGACCTTATTCTTAAAACAGTTTTTAGGAATCACACCTCTTCTCTGATCCGTTTTACTGTTTTGTTTGTTGAGCTGTCAGTGGAAACGAGTTTCTATTACCACGTCATCACCACTAGGGTCGTTGGATTGTTAATTAACAGGGTAAGGTTACAGCATTCCTGTACACCACTCTTCTCGTAGATACTATAGACCACACACCTGCTCACGACAACACCTCATCAACACCTTGTCAGCTTCCCGCAAGACTGAGTTCATCTCTGACTACGCCTCCTTGCATTCTCTGGACTTCCTGGCTCTCACTGAGACTTGGATCACACCAGAGAACACTTCCAACCCTGTAGCCCTCCCCTGAAGTCCTTCACCCACACACCCAGACCTGCCGACAGAGGGGGTGGCACTGCACTCCCCCAAGTGGAGATTTTCTCTCTACCTGCTTCCCACTTCTTTAAAATTTCACGCTGTGTCTGTTACTTATCCAGTGAAATGATAAATTGTTGGGCTCTACCGCCCACCAGGTCCTCTCAGGGAATTTTTAGAGGAATTAGACATCCTCCTATCAAACATTCCTGAAGATAGCCCCCTGCTTGTACTTCTCCGTGACTTCAACATCAGGACAGAAAAGTTAACATCTGGCTTATTACATTTAGCAGAGTGGCCCAGCTGAACCCTCTTTTAAAGAAACCCACACTCAACCCTTCTGATGTAAAGAATTACAGACCTGTATATTTCCACCAGAAGAACATTCTTGACCCCCACCAGTCTGGTTTCAAGGCAGGTCACTCAACTGAGACTGCCGTCCTTGCCGCCACTGACTCCACACTACAGGCTAGAGCAGTCTCCCCCTCCTCCTTCGTCATCCTGCTGTGGGAGTTTCCTCTGTGTCCTGGCTGACAGTTGGCTCCATCACACCATGACGACACACTGAAGTGTCTAGGATTCCCTTTGTTGCTGGTTCCCTTCCGTTATGTTACTTGGCTGAATAAAACATTGTCTTTCACTTATTTTTGTAATTTGATCATACAAAACATTGCAAACAAGAAAGTAAGATAAAAAAGAATCTGACTACAATGTCCACACGTTTAATAAGTATGCGTGCTGCTTTTATATTGTATTGTTTGTGAAGCTGTGTGTGAATTTGGTCAGATCAGGTCAGTGGTTCTCAAGGACAGGGCTGGGACACAGTCCTGGTCTCTGCTACTTCCTGGGCCCTGAGCACACTTCATTAGCATTAGAGTGTACCTTTTTGTTCACACTTAATGAGCCATCGGTGTGTCATCCAAACAGGTCTCCTAGCCCCCCAATCTAGATTGTCACTGAGTATAAGGGCCTTTGTTACACACACAGACAACACAGGCCTCAGGGCAGCGCATTCCTTCTGCAGCTCTGGCTGCCGGGGGCGGTCCTGTCCGGCCTCCACGGCACTCGGTTGCCGTTTTATGTCACTGAGACGGTGCGGGCCGTGGGGGGGGTATTAAAAGCACAGCGCACATACAGATAAAAACAAAAAGGCATGTACTGTAGCTGATAGGCCTACAAATGTTTAAAGGTCAGGTTAGTGTTTTGGTGGTGATACATAGGTCATATATAAAAAGCCTGTCAGAACCATAGATCGCTTCGGGTGGAGGGGGGAGGGAGAGACAGAGAGGGGCGCACCAAGTATTCTAAAATAAGAGTTCAATGTCTTCACAAAGCCAGCATCATATGTCCAGAAATCCTCCACCTAACAAATGACGGGAAACTTTGGGATCTGAGGGTGGGGTGAAAATATTGCGGCCCCTCAGCACAGACACAGACCTTCTGCTGGTTTTGAAGTTTTAGGGAAGTGTGTCTAAAACGATGCACAAGACATCAAGAATATTTCCATTTGATGGAATGCTGTAGCCATTAAAAATGGGGTATTTGGTTTTAATATCTCACTCAGTGTAATCTTATAGCCTCACTTCAGTGAAGAAGTTGATACACCATATGAGCTACTGTCAGGTGGAAAGTTTTTTTCTTGAAATTCATTCAACTTTTTCTTGAACTTCACTTCCTTAATGACTTCAAAGTCATTAAGGTGAAATGTGAGGGTAAAATCAGGGTTTATTCTGTTAAAAATATGTCAATAATAACGATTGACAACTAGACGGGCAGCAAACATTATTGGAGTTCCAGCACTTTCTGTAAATCTGGGAAACATACTGTCCAAACCATGGCCTGAACAAAGAAACATGACTCTGCAGTGGAATGTGGGCCTTAACACGTTGGTTTATGTGTGAATGTGCTTTTGTGAAGGAAGCGCCATCTCATGGTGACACCCTGCAATTGAATGAATTTGCATGTTTACAGTGCAATCTAGACCCGCCCTGTCAGGAAACAGAGGGGGGGTGGGGTGGGGGGCTGCCAAATGGCTGGAAACTGGATCCCAGCCAGCTGCTCCATATGGGTGCATAAAGTTTAGCAAATCCCCAGCAGCTGACAATCAAAGCACAACTTCTCTACAGATTGTCTTCAACCTCTCACTTCTGACCCTGCCTCCTCTGTATAGTGGCATTGTGAGTGCTGGTCGATGAGGCTTTAGCACTAAGCCCACCCAACAAAGCCTATTCCCCATTTGCCTGAAATATGCAAATCCGGCTTACTTGTCTTTAACCATATGAGATACTCTGACGCTCTGCTGGAGGGAACACAAACGGATGGCAGCCCGTTGTACTGTGTAATTTCATCAATGCTATACAGAGCTGTACATTGACACACACCCACATATTCACACACACTTAACAGACGACCACAGACACTAACAGAGAGGAACCACAGTTAGTGGATCTGGCATTATTTCAAGACTGATGTGATACATTCTAATGACTTTCTTGGCATACATTTATAGAAACATGTTATATGTAACACAACAGGGCACTGGAAATTTATCTGTGTGGCACGGTGGTGCAGTGGTTAGCACTGTCGCCTCACAGCAAGAGGGTTCTGGGTTTTCTGTGGTTTCCACCCAAAGACATGGCAGGTTAGGTTAATTGGCAGTTTAAATTGTGAGTGTGAATGGTTGTCTGTCTCTATGAGTCAGCCCTGTGATTGACTGTCCAGTGTGTACCCCGCCTCTCACCCAATGTCACGGTCACCCTGCGACGCCCTCCAAGCATAAGAGGATACAGATAATGAATAATCTGTGTGTCAGTGTTCAGTTTTCCAGGATTTTACAATAATGTACTTGTTTGGTGTATTTGTATTTCCTACATGGCTCTTGATAGGCCTTTTTCACGTAAGACATGTCACAAAGTGTGTTTTCCATCCAACTGTTGTTGTGCACATTTTCAGTTTACGCATAAAAAACCTGAGTGTAAATGCCAGAAATTCTCAAAAACTCTAAAAATATCGCACATATGTTTTTATGCTTGGCTGAGGTGCAACAGTTGGTGTGTAATTATCACTTAAGTCAGATCATACTAACTTTACCAATGTTCTGAAGCATTATAGTGTTAATATCAATCATGATTAAATGTTATTACTCACCTATTTTTGTGACAGCTCCACTAGTTGCAGCTGTGCTGCAGGCCTAGAGTTTTGGGTCAGAAGCTGTTAAAATGTGTAAAAATGTTAGATGCTACTGAAAATAATTTATATAATATACAAAGTTTATATTCTTTATATAATAGCCCAGGATAACCATTAATAAACCCAGTCAATCATGGAGTCAATTAGAAAAAAGTTTGCTCAGTTGGAATGGCACTTCCTAGTTCAAATCCTAGTCTTCACTTTTCTTCTTTCTGGAGGAACACAACATGTGGATGTTGATCTACTGAGGCACAACTCCGTATATAGGCTATGGACATTATGGTCATGCATTTCGTCTGTATGTTAATTAGTACAATTGATATTGCCATATGTTATTGCGTATATTTTAGACAGTACACGTACAGGTAGAAAAGTGGAATCAACTAGATGCTTCTAATACTAATGTCATGCTAACATTCCTGAGTTGCCAATATCAGCTTAATTATGTCCACCTTTAATCTCATCTTTTCAGTAGTTTATACGGATCAGTACGTTAGATGTTGGAGTGGTCATTTCCCTTGGTTCTGTGAAGCCCCAGTGTGAATCTGTGGTTTGGCTGGGAGACTCAGACCTGAACATGCAAGCTTGCAGCACAGAGGTTACAGGTGCAAACTTCAATGTACAAGCTTACAAAACTATGATTACAGGTATAAAACCCTGTTTTCAAGCCCAGTTTTATCAATGATTTCATATTCCAGAAGTTTGACCTGTTATCATAATTGCCACATGGCCTTCTTGGTTTTGCTTGCATGTAACAGAACCGCCCCGGCCCACCCACCTGTGCTTTGCCTGTTCTTCCTCTTTGCAGGAGCTTGTGTGGGTCATCAAGCTGTGACTGGTTGCACCTGAGAGGTGGGAGTGGCGATGGGTATGTACATTTGTCATACAAAAACAGGCAATGGACCTATGTGACACAGACGATTTCTTTTAATATCCCCATAAAAAAACTAAACCCATTGCATTCGTTGCAGTGGCTCTTTCAGGGGAAATTTCCAGTTGAAGTGAGAAAGAGAGAATGTTGCAGTTTCCATTCTGATAATATACACTGGAAACTATATAAATAGCAGCTGTAGTACAGGAACTAAAACACAAAGTAGCACTTTACCACAGTGACACGTTTCCTGTCGCTTCAGCTGTTGTACTGAGGCCATGTTTATATTCGATGGAACGCTACTTGTACTTTAGTATTTCCCTTTTATGCCTTTTATAGTTTTTCTCCACTAAATGTCAAATATTTTACTTTTTACTCCACATTTACATTTATCTGACAGCTTTAGCCTCTATTTCATTTTCAGATTAAAATTTTTAATCCAAAACATTATCAGTTTATTTATCATAATGCATTTTTTGCTTACATGTGCCATTAATAACACTGATATTATGACACCGTCCTGCATAATGAGTACATTTTTACTTTTGATACAGTACATTTTGATAGTAATACTCCTGTACTGTAACTCCGTATTTTGAATGCAGGGCTTTCTACAGAGTATGGTACTGCCACTTTTACTACGGTAGAGAATCTGAAGACTTCACCACCACAGAGAGCTGTTTTATTGAAGAGATCACAGCACAAACACACAAGAATGAATTACAAATAGTGTCATCAATGGCTATTCAGTGAGACAAATACAGCATACAAAATGACCACAGATGTGGATTGGATATTTAGCCTTAATGCCATTTATTTTCAGTGATGCTCTGATTCACCTTGTATGTTATCACCAATAAATACAGGTGCAGTCATAAGGGATGCACAGTGAGATGCTTTGAGTTGACAGTGAAACTGAAGGTCATGTAGTACACTTGTACTCCAGCAGATGTCAGCAGTGTGTCACTTGTTAAGGCTAGTAAAGGCTTGTTTAGTTTTAGTGATAGTCGTGGTGATACCAGGCCATGGAGGCAACTGACATTGTTCTTATGTTTAATGAGAGGATATTGACATTCAAATTAAAAGACCATTTTGACCTGTTATTACTATGGAGTCATAGGAGTGCCATTAAAAAGAATACATCTGTGAAAGAATAAGACAATAAATGTGCAAATAAAAAGAGAAATCAATAAATGAATAAATAAATGTGGATATAAAAAGACAAAAAACAAAATATAAATTATCCCTTTATTTTTCCTTGTTATTTTTCCTTTTGCTTTCCCCTTTTGCTTTTGCTTTTCCCTTATTGCTTTTGTTTTTCCCCTTATTGCTTTTGCTATTCCCATTTTGCGTTTGCTTTTCCCTTATTGCTATTCCTTGAAGGGAGCTGTCAATCAACTGGCTTTGGGTGGGCCTTCCTGCCCAAGCTGAGCAATCAATTAATGCACGCATGAATCCTGCTTTGGCAGGAGCTTTTTAGCACGGACAACAGGAAGTAGATGCGACAAGTCAGCACAGACATTAAGACATTAAGGCAAAAGCATTAAGGGAAAAACAAAAGCAAAAGGAAAAAGAATAAGGAAAAATAAAGGGATAATTTACTGTAAAATTACCTTCTGAGAATAACACAATGTGTTAAGATAAATGGAGGTGTTCATGTTGATCTGGCTTAATTGGCTTTACTAGAATCAAAGAGAAGTTTACACTCAATGTTCTGAACAAAGCTGTATTGGATTACGAATGGTCACAGAGCTTCTTTAGTAGGAAAACCAATGAAGGCAGTGCTCAGGACTTCGGCTCTCTATGGCCAAAGCCAGTTGATTGACTGGCGTGGTTTTTCCAAGTTGCCTTCAGCTGCAGGGCCAGATCCTGCTATAAAGAGAAATACAGCGCAGCAGGCTGGACTAAGAGAAAATGCACATTGAATTTGAAATGAGAAGAAGGGAGGCTGGAGAGAAACATTCTCAAGAAAGTTGTCTTCCAATTTCTTAGACTTCCAGCACCTACTAGCCCAGAGAGATGTGGACCTTTTGAGAGAGAGAAAGATAATGTGTGTCCATCCTGGCTGCACCTCCCAATCCCACAACCCAAGCTACCTCGGTACCAGAGCAGTAATTTAATAGGATGGAAAGACAGGTGACAGAGGACAGCAGCATAGCAGTGTGATACAACAAAGATGCATTGAATTTAACAATGGGACAGTGCATTATTGGCATCCTTAATATCCAAAATAAAGTCCACCTCATCAAACTCTGATTAAGGTTCAGTGTTCATGGTAATGGTGAATGTTAATTCTTTGGAAAAAGTTCTTTACACACTAGAATCTGCAAACTCTATTCATCTATAGCTTTCAGTCATACACCTCCTTCAGCAGGTAATGTTCAGGTTAGGAAATATCAATATTCAAGGTGCAAGGTAGAATGTATTGTCATTCTCTCCATATTCAATATAGAGGGAAATGAAATTGGGAAATTACAAAAAAATAAATCTCAGGTCAAACATCACGCTCAGCTGATTAAACTCACAATCAGAAAAACGCAGCTCCTCTGAATGCCAGCAAAGCTTTGGTGCGTGTTGGATTTCATGTGGGAACTACTTTAATTCCCACTGACCCAAGTTTTAATGTTGATGCTTGTTGTCTTTGCCGCCAGTGTCTCTTTAAGGAACTATGCAACCTGGCTTCAGCATTTTCATAAACAACAACCCCCTACAGTGTCCACAGGCCTTATATTTGCACTAAAAACTCCACAATGCTTTCTTATTCCTCAGCTCCTATGAGTGGGGCTTCATATCCAGAGCTCTGTGGGCTAACCCCAGGCACGATGACTCATCTGAACCAATCATTAACAACACTAGAAAACTATCGCTTTGATTTGATTTTTTCGAGTGTTAGTCTGTGTATCAATCATTTTGGGAGTGATGGTACATTCCAGTCCTGTGTTTTCAATGTGACAATGTGGTGGTGCTTTTGTTTACATCTGCAGTTATACCTTTTAAGGCTTGTAATAACAATTTTAAGTTTTATTATGGTGTGTCCTAAGATGTCTTCACTATGTAGAGCCATTTTAACCACTAGATGGTGGCACAGGCATCCACACCAACACACATCACTGTAGCTGAATGAACCAGAAGCTAATAGACTCACAATAGCTGGTCAGGCTTTGCTTTTCTGCTAGCAGCTGGCCATCAGTCACAATAAGCTCCTAACAAACAGTAACCAACACACACAAACCAATGAATGCACGCTGGAGTTGACATCAGAGGACCACATTGTTGGTACCACTCCATCTACACTGTCATCTCATCCCATTGCCTTATGAATACATTCACCTAGTTTATCCAACTCTGTATGTAGACATACATCTTTATAAAGTGATGTCAATGTATTATTGTGGCATCAGCTGATACAGAATGAGGATAGGACTTTTAAAGGAATTGAGAAGTCTACAGCTCTGCTAATACCCCCTACAGCCTGCAGTGTGCATTGCACTCTACAAAGTGTCATTTCAGTTGTTGTTGAATTTACTGTTGGAGCCTTACCAGTTGAGAGGCTACAAAGTTTTGTCCTGGTGCTAAAGGAAAGCTCATGGAGTGTCCAAAATGGTAAGAGTTCATCCTCTGGCAGGCAGGATCTGCTCAGTTCAACTCAAACAGTCTGGACATTAGGCTTCTTTTGTACAAGTGCAAATGTGTGGTCTGTCTTTGGCACTAGAGAAGAGATCAGGGGATTACCAAAATAATCAGGAGTCTTCCGCTGGAGAGGATATACAGGATGTCGAAGGCACAATTCATGAAAATACCACAATAGAACAGAATGTTAAAGTCCCAGCTCCACTAAAAAATCTTCTTTTGCTTCTTGTTCCTTCACTGTACGTGCAGGGTTTGTTTTCACACTCTCAGCTGAGGGGCGAAAGCTCACCTTAAATCTGAGTTTAACACCGGGACGATGTATGACATCACAACTAGTCTGGAGCCAGTCAGGGTCCAGAATGAAACTTACACAAGTGTGATGTGGAAACTTGAAACGTATCCTGAGAACGGATTTTCCAGTGAAGTAGGAGACATCTTGTTTTCAGCAGTTAAACGTGTCAAATGAAAAATATTTGCATATTCATAGATTCTTGAAGGAGCAGATGTAATTTTAAGAACTTAAATATCAGACACAAATTATTATTCAAAGCTGAGTATCTGATGTCATTAAAGGGGATCTTTAAGGATATATCTTTAGCTGATGATTAGTTCTGTGACGCTTAGAGAAATCTTTATGAATCATACTCTGGGAACTATGAATAGCCATACCAGAGTTAATAGTAGCGTTGCCACTTGCTGTTGAGACATGTTGCTTTGGACCAGGGTTGTACTGCACTGCTGGATGACAGATGGACATCCCTGCAGAGTTTTCTGAAAATATTGTTAGTTTTGATGCATCCTAAAGATCACTGAGTTGTACACTGTACAAAGGTTCATATCCTGCAGGTGTGTATGTGTGCGTGTGAGGATGAGTAAGGGGGTTGAATGACTTGATCTACAGCAGGTTGAGGTGAACATGAGAAGGGTCAGTAATCCAGCGTCTTAGGTTTCCTGTTAATCGGTCTTAAAGGAAGTGTTCAGAGGTTCCCACATACACAGGACAATGAGGCCAGTCTTGGCTGCTGGAATGCTCTCTCTCTCTCTCTCATATCAGACCATTCTCAGGAAAAAGTGACATTTTTAGATTATTTTGCTGGTAGCTAGCCACTGTGAACAAATAGACAAATAACAGGGAATTTTGCAGAAGCTCAAACTAGCTGCATCAACATAAAACCCAAAGAACAAGATGCATCATATCAGTAAGTATAAATCATGTTCTGGGGCCTACTGCAGTGACTTTTAGACTTATTATGGAGGCTGCTTATGGTGGTTGTGGTGGCTGCAGTGGTTGCTGGGCTGGTTGTGTTGCAATGATGGGTATGGTAGATATTAAAGTAGCTAGTTTCTATTATAATGTAGTTTATATAGCAGTAATAGTAGTACAGTATTTATGGCATGGCTGAGGGGTTAGGGACTACAAGGACACCAGATTTTTTTGGGGGGCAGGGGTGCTGGAGACTTGCAGCAGATTTAACTGGGGTGTGTTGTAACCACATCCTGCTAAAACATGGGATTATGGTGGCACCCTAAGGCAAAGCCAGCACCTTTCAGACTGTTGTCCGGTGCAGATATGCTCTAATCATGGTTTCCACAAGCCCAGCACAGCTGAGCTAAGCTATGGCAAGCTCATTATCTCAGAGCTAGCCTTGCAGTAGGCAGTCTGACGTTCAGGCCATTGGAGGTCAAGGGTCAGTGTCCTCGGGTCACAGGAGGGGGCTGGTGGGTATGAGGGCCGAGGAGGGGAGTCTATACATGGTGTCTGACATGATAAACATGGACTAAGAGGAACAATCGATGGCCAGGCTAACGACCCTTCTGTGATCTTGATCTATAGTGTAGTGTGAGGTATAAATGAAGGGCAGCCAGCCAGACTCGCTAATGTTGAAAAATGAGGATGAATAGCAGCACAGAGGCTCTGGGAATGAGCAGTGCTGGACCAAACTGAAAACTAGAAATGACCACCTTTGTTGGCTGGCGTGTGTAGAATAAGGTCAGGAAAACTAAAACTGAGTTCTGACCATCTCAGTCACTGAGAAATTACACTTCACTGTACTCTCCCTTACTAGACAAAGTAACTAAATAACTGATGTTGGAATACTTAAAAGTTACTGGTGGTTACCGTGGTAACAGCAGGTGTGGTTTAATACTACAGCGAACAGTGGTTGAGCAGCTAGTTTGTCAGAAATCCAACGTTGGAGCAGCTGCTGGTGTGTCTGATTACAGTGCAGCCAAACAAACTCAGAAGTCAGTTCATAAGAATTACAACCTCCATCTGATCTCATGCTCCACCCACAGCCAGTAGTTTTCCACACAGCAGCAGCACCCAGTAAAAGGAAACAATCTGAATTTGTGCGTGGAAATGGTGGACTCCGCCACTACTAATAAAATCTACTATATGGAGTAAATACAAATTTACTCAATGTAAATTCATTGAATGGCTACTGCACAAAAATTGAGGTTTGATTTCATGAAAATCTTAAAGCGCCTATAATCAATATTTTTATAATATAAAATAATATTAATGGTACATGGATTTCATTTATATCTAGTTTTTTCTACCTTTGCGGACAAAGCACTTTACAGATTGGTCTCATTCACCCATTCACACTCACATTCACACACCGATGGCGGCAGAGCTGCCATGCAAGGTGCTGGCCTGCCCATCGGGAGCAACTCAGGGTTCAGTGTCTTGCTCAAGGACACTTAGACACACGGGCAGGAGGAGCACTCTACCTCCTGAGCAACAGGTGGAACTGTTACTAAAAGTAAGTTTTCGTTATTAATGTTGAATTAACCGCTGGTAGTCAAGGCTGATGTTATTTTCTGATAGGGGCGTGACGAATGCCAGAGACTAGCTGGTGAACATAGTGGAGCATTTAGCAGATAATTCCCTCAGGAGTTGGTAGGATGATGATAAACTGGTCAACCTGTACAGACTGAAGGAAATAGACTGCAAGAAAAGCACGAAGGAGATGAAGCTATTCTGTAGAAAGGGAAAGAAATACTCAGATGGCAGGGAGGTGGGAGCAAAACAGAAAGAAAAGAGAGAGAATTGACAGAGAGGAGAAGATGGACAGCAAGAGGAGGAAAAAGGGAAGACAAGAGCTGTGTGTGGGGGGGCAGTGGCTCTTGCAGCTGTCATGAGGGTCGGGTCTGAGATGCCTGTGATCAACTAACCATGAAATCTGCTCTGCACAAGCCTGCATTCTCACACACACACACAAACACACACACACACACACAGACAATGTCCTTGCTATTTTCAATTGTCAATCATTTGTGTGCTCTTCATGTGCTGTAATAATTAAACTTTTAAAGTTTGCGATAAAATAAACATCAGAAGGAGGCTTTTTATTACACTCCTTCTGATTGTAATAAGAAAACTGATTGTTCTGAACAAAACCAAGTCTGCTTCTCAGCAGTGACCTGACAGTTGACGGTTGGCTGCGAGGTTCTCCGGCCATGAGGAGCAGAAATTTACCACAAGCTCAATGAGCAAATGAAAGATTTACATATTGAGGACTTGTGTCTGCAGCTGATTGGCTAATGTTGACACTACCCTGTCTCCCTTCTATGGCAGTCTGAGAGGAAGCAGGAGGGTGTGTGTGTGTGTGTGTGTGTGTGTGTGTGTGTGTGTATTGTCAGGGAATTTAGAAAAGAATATGTAGGACAATTCCAAAAGCAAAACAATGTTCGGGGAACACTTACATATATAAACATATGCAGTATATTAAAAATCTTACTTTTGACTTTTTCATATATCGTTCTAAAAAACTTGAAAGGTCATTTCTGATATTTTGAGATTCATAGCCATTGGACGGCTATAATGACAACTGGTCACTTCAATAAATCAATAAATGTGAATAAATGTAACACCACTTTTGAATGTCATGATTATAATTGAATTATTGAATAACGTTAAGTATACCACTAATGTAATATCTTAGAAATGTGAGTTAAATTGATCAGTGTTACCATAGATATCTGGGCATATTTACTTAGACATTGACTTTCTGTAGATGAATGGTTTAAACAAATCGACATTTAAAACAAGAAACTGCATTATTTTATCTGAAACAAGATATGTTTGGCATTGTGCTTAGTACATACATATCTTCTTTAATATTATGTATGCTTGGAAAACCTCTAAGGGGAGGCACCCAGGAGGTATCCTGATCAGATGCCCGAACCACCTCAACTGGCTACTTTTGATGCGAAGGAGCAGTGGCTCTACTCAAAGCTCCCTCCAGAAGTCTGAGCTCCTTGCCCTATGTCTAAGGTTATGCCAAGCCACCATATGGAGGAAACTCATTTCAGCCGCTTGTATCCATGATCTCATTCTTTCAGTCACTACCCAGAACTCATGATCATAGGTGAGGGTTGGAACATAGATCAACTGGTAAATCCAAAGCTTTGCCTTCCAGTTCAGCTCCCTCTTCACCACAATGGTCCAATCTGCATGTCCATCATATGCTCCATTTTACCCTCACTCTTGAACAAGATACCCCAAGATACTTGAAATCCTTTGTTTGGGACTGTAACTCTTGAACTCCTTCTAAACACTGTAGCTCATATGCATCACTCCTTCAGTCCCTGTGATACAGTTCCCACAAAATGTCTATATTCCATCCTTCCTGTCTAAGGTTCCAGCCTGCGCTCTGTTATCTATCTATCCTATCTCTATTATATTATACTACTCTCTCACATCTTGGTCCGTAGCTGAGTTAGAGAATTAAAGACCAATCTCCAAGCTACCCTTTTATCCCAAATCCTAGAAAAAATTGTTACAGACCAATTGCTGAAGTTAGATTGAGGATCATAAAATCTTTGACAAATTTCAATCCCGCTTTTGCCACAAACATAGCACTGAGACCGCATTACTAAGAGTGACCGTTGACGTTTTTATGCTTGCAGACAAAGGTGAATATTGCATTCTTATTCTATTTGATTTGACTGCTGCCTTTGATACCATTGATCACGCCATTTTACTTGATGGGTTGCATAACTGGGTTGGCACTTCTGGTACAGCTCTAAACTGATTCTTATTTGACTAATAGATATTTATATCAACAATCATGTATCCTCCTCAGCTCCCCTGCTGTGTGGTGATCCCGCAGGGATCGGTCCTTGGACCTATCCTCTTTTCACTGTACATGCTTCCTCTGGGTCATTTGTTTAACCACTTTCAAGACGTGCTATATCACTGTTATGCTGATGATACACAGATCTATTTCTCTGCAAAACCTAATAACCTGAATCAACATTTGACTTTCCAAACCTCTGGAATCATCTTCCCCAATCTATCAGATTTGCTGAATCTTTGGACTAGAAGCAGCTTCTAAAAACCCATCTTTAGGCAAGCCTTTTTATAAATCTCCTTCCCTGTTTTTTGCTTTGGTTCATATTAGATTGTTCTTTCTCTGATTGTGCTATGCTTTATATTTTTCGTGAGTGTGAAGCACTTTATAACTGTGTGTTTTAAAAAGTGCTATATACTGTAAATATAGCTTTACTTACTTACTTACTTACTTACTTACTTACTTACTTAGTTACTTACAGTTATGTAATTAAACAAGCTCCATCATACCAGAGGTGGACTGCTGGCACTGACCAACAGGACAGCATGGTCACCAGTCTAACCTGCATGTTTTTCTAAATGCAATCCTAAATTGGTGGATGTCTACAAGCTTTTAGTAATACAAATCAAAAGCTTCTTCTTGGTATTGAGTTTGTCTGGTTGAAATGCTGCTGCCCAGACACCCATGGTGCCAAACAGGCAGCTGAACAGGCCAGGCCACCCAGGGTGCTGCACCCTACTGCACACACACACAGACACACACACATTCCCAGGCTACAGTGCCATGTTGTCTGTGGAGTGTGCCACCCTGCACTGATCCTGGCTGTGGAGGTTGGTAGCTTGGCTGTCAGCTTTGAGCTTTGGATGGTAACCCAGACAAACACACACACACACACACACACATTCCTTACTTTCAGGGTCATGCCAAAACAGCAGTCAACTCGCTCCATGTGGCTGATTGTCTGGCTACTTCCTCTTCCTTTTTCTCATCCTTTCTCTCCTCCCATCTCACTGGTTTTCCAGCTCCATCTGGACAGTGAACAGAAAAACTCTATTAACTCATCCTCTCTGGAGAGGTCATTAACTGCTAAAAACTGGAAAATAGATAAATTAAAACACTGCATGATTATAAGAACTACATGGCACTCACTGCAGCATATACCTCTGGTAGCTCTATTGTTATCCACCCATGATACCTAGTGTGAATAATGGAGGTAACTTCCAACAGAGTTAGCGGTATGCTACAGGTGTCTTCCCTTTTCTCAGAGATTTTGGGGAAATAATTGATGTGGGTAACACCCATAATTCATGCAAGGTATCACGGGGCTAGGCATCAGGTGGATACAGTTGTCAAGATACAGATGAAAGGAAAAACCAGCAGGAAGTATCATAGTCAGGTGTTGGACCACCACGAGCCTCCAGAACACCTTCAGGGCTTCTCATCATAGATTATCCTATGCCTCTTTCCACCAAGTGAGCTCTGGTTCTTGAACCGGTTCTGTTCAGGATTCTTGGAACCTTGGTGCTATCTAGCGAACCAGCCCACGCTTCCACCAGTTTTGAGTGGAGCCATTGTAATCAAGGATGCATCATCAATGGAGGGCGTTGCACAACGCACAATGCAAGTAAACAGTAGTAGCAAGATGGCCGATCGCATTGATTACCTGCAAGCTTTTGTCCTGTTATTACAGATATTTGTTTTTATCAAAAAAACAAGCATGGATCAACTATTAATGACAAGAAGACATAGAAGACTGTTACCATAGTAGACCAGAGACCGTTGTTGTTGTTGTTCTCCATCCTCTCTTTCCAACCCGTAGAATATGACACGCCCACTGATCACTGTTTGCATTTCAGGTCAAGGAAAACCTGCTATTTTTTGGTTCAGAACCAATTTATTTTTGGTCAAAATGCTACGAACGGTTCAAAATTAGGTGTGCAAACCCGGAACAGAACCCGTTCCATGTTGGTGGAAAAGGGGTACAAGTGTGTTTATCTCTGTTGGAGAGATGATGTCTAACACAGCGCTCCAAAATCTCCCATAGGTGTTCAGTTGGGCTGAGATCTAGTGTCTGTTAATGCCATAGATAGGCCATATGATTTGCATAATTCATTAAATCATTCAGTGATTCGTCAAATGTATGGAAACATCAGCATTTGTTTTGTTTCTCCACTCATTTTTTAAATTTCTTTCTTAAATTTGTCACCTATTGTTTTGTTTTTTTGCTATACATAACTTAATTTGCTTCTTGCCTCATTACCAATTTCTTTCATATGAGAAGATACTAAAGGACACTAAAAGATCTCAGTTTTTCCAGTTTTAGACCCTTTTATTTTAGTTCTGGCAGCTGCTTGTTTTTAGACAAGACCTTTTTGTGAATCTTAGTTATATTTTTCAATCAAGTCAGGCCTGCGGCCCAGTGTGATAAATATGGGGCCAGCTCTGTAACCATCTTCCGGTTAGGATTTTTTGGTCAGGCCTCATGCTGCTTCAAAGGAGACCTTGATGATGGGAAATGAATAAATAGTTAACATGCACAGTCAAACCACAAAGCAAAGTGATAAACCAGCCCTCCAAACATGGTCAGCACTGTGGATAATTCCCAGAAGCAGTAGCTGGTTCACCTTTCTCAGAAAGTATCAACAAACACACGGATGATTGACCCTAACCTGCTTTTATACACACACACACACACACACACACTGCATTCATGCCTCTAGGACACCCCATGTGTGACCTCTGTCCCTCTAACCTGGTGACTGGGAAGTACAACGTTCAGTTAGAGGCATGACAACTAGACAGGCATAAATAAACAGCAGTGGTCCCTTTAACAGAAACACACACACATATACACAAACACACACACACACACACACACACAGGTAAGTGGTTTCCGCTGCTGGTGGTTTCCTTCAGTTGGAGGGGTCAGGCAGGTCAAATGGATGTTGGGATAAACTGTGCTTCTCAGATTGTGAACTGAGATTAGGGGGAGAATTCAGACGCAGGAATCTCATCTGTCCTGGTTGTTTGATAATGTTACAGGTCGGATACATGCGCGCAAACTCACACCAAAAGCTGCCTTATGTGATACCCTATAGGATTGCCCTTGATGTTTTATCATTTATTGAACAAACTGTTTATTAATTATTAATCAGATTTTCGTTCTTTTTAAAGCCACTCTGTGTATAACTTTAAACATGTTTCAAATTATTCTAAAAGGACAAAAGTTTTTTGTTTGTAGAAAACTGGTGCAGTCATGTATTGTTTTCAACATTGCTGTCTGCCACACTTTCTTTTTTACCTACCACTGAAGGCTGCCAAAGTCTGAAATGTTCTAAATCTGCATATCGGGGCTTTAAAGCTGGCAGTACAGTGTTGGACTACAGAACATGAATCCAAACTCCAAGGATGTTTTGAATCAAGAGACTAGACAATCTTTAAGGATTCCGCACAGCCAAGGCTGTACTTCCTGAGGCAGTATGGGAACCAAAACTCTTGTGAACTTCTACCATAAACCATCAAGAGCATGCTAGCAGGCTGCATCACGGTGTGGTTCGACAGCCTGACTGCACAGGACTATCAAAAACTAAAAAGGACAGTAAAGACAGCAGCTAAAATCACTGGCACAGGATTACCACGACCCCAGGACATTTACAACAAACGCTGCAAAAAGAAAGCCCATAACATCATAAAGGACACCAGCCATCCTGCTCATGGACTGTTCTCACTCCTTCCATCTAAAAAAATGTTGCTGGAGCTTCAAATCTCACACCACCTCGTCTCGGTAACACTTTGTTTCCACAGGCAGTCGGGCTGCTGAACATAATATAGTATGTATGCAATGTTACATGTAAGGAACTGGGAATATGGTTATATGTAAGTGTTACTATTATTTGGGCTGTTGTGGGCTTTCAATGTTATGGTATAGATAGATGGTGAGGGTGGGAGAGCACTTCAATTAAACCTGTTAGGACAGACATGTACATACTGTACACACATCCATCCTGTGTTGGATTCATATTGCTGTGACAGGTTCACCTCTGGACGTCGGACTCCAGTCTGCAGTGAAAGTCCAGCCATGGTGCTTCTGCAATCAGTACAGTTTTTTACTAATTCCAAGCAAGCCAAATACATAATAATGTTGAGAAGTGTGAATATACTGTAATAATGTGACTGTGGTTTAAATCTGTACTCTAAATCATTTAGCCAAGTGGATTGTTACCGATTGCTGCTTCATTCTATAAATAAAACTGAATTGAATTGAATTGAATTCTTTGTAGTGCAGTTCACTTTATCTGTGGTGTTCTGAAATGACTGGCCTTCTAGTGAAAAATGTCAGGTACTTTTAAAGTCTGCTGGTCTGTATCTGTATCAGCAGACTGTTGACACACTTTATCAGAGTCAAAGTCAAACCAAGGACATCATTTCCCACCCCCAGTGTGTAAAGCAGCTGCTTGATGTTCGACAAGTTTCATTCTCGGCTACGTTTGTGCTGGAAAGTTAACGCTTCACCGTAGATATAACCCGCAATCCACTGCTGGGATTTCATGGGCTCAACCTGGTCTTAGAAGGTGAGGTACATCTTTAATTTACTTTTTCTTCTTACAATTTTAATTCATAATTATGACCGAACACTTTTCTTTTCACCTAAAGACCAGTTGAGTCACCCAGCGTTAACGGCTGTTCTATATCTGTTCTAAGTATAATGTGAACCAGATGTGAGTTACACAGCAACTGACACCAGAAGTATTAGGCATTACCACTGATTATTAATGTTATACAATGTCAGCATGAGTGGCAGTGTTGAGTAAGTGGTCGAATCGGTACAAACAGAACAAACAAACCAAAGTTCTATTACAACATGAGAAGACTCAACCCACTTTCCAGCTGCAGCTTAGGTCTGTCGGGCTGATCATCAGCTGTGGCTTCTGCCACTACCTGGACCTGACAAAACCTCAGCTCAAACTATCTCATGGTCCGTATGAGCAGATGGAGCTGGCTCAGCTGTCTGCAACATGTGGTTGAAAGCTCTTAAAAAGCTTGTAAATTGACCTTTAAATTGAGATTATTTTGTCATACGCACTTATCCAAAGGTCAAGAATGAACTTCCTTGCTCAAAGTCAGTTATGTATGTAAATTTAAAAAAAAGGTTATCCTAAATGCATCACAGCCACGATAAAGAAAAACACGATTATTGAATGACTTTTTGTTTGGACACATTGTGACACTGAACACTTCAGGTGTGGATTATAACATAGTTTGAGCCCTGCCGGGGGCGGAGCCTAAAGGCGGGGAAGTTGGTCAGTCCGTTTGTGTCTCAGAACGAGATGTCAGTAAGTAATGGTCTACAGAGGTGACCCCCCATGACCTTTCTCCCAGGCCAATATTTCCATTGGGCTATAATCTAGTTGGGACATTATCTGAGTACAATCATGATCCCATGTAGATAAACCAGTATGAGATAACGACCACCGCAACCTTCCCTGTACCACCACCCTCAGGACAAACCTAACTTCACTGTCAGTATGTCCTTTACTCCATCCAGCAGTTATAATATGAGGTGTAATGAACATTGCAGCCTGTAGGGGCTGCTAGCAGAGCTTCAGATTTGTTTAAAGCATAACAGAGAGCAGGGATAAACCAACACATCAAGAGTGTTCTTAAACACACCTCAGGGGAATATCTGTACACTCATGTACAGATTATCCTAACTTGGTAAATAGCTTCACTGTTCAGTGCATAGTCTGTATGGACATTTTGGTGGACTGGCTGTAGTTTGGGGTTTGACTGAAGCCCCTCATGTCTGAGTTCAACTCAAGATGTTTGTAAGTAAACTCCACAAATGAAAATGTGGATAAACTCAGCATTCCTGCTCACACTGTTGTCTAAAGCCACCACTGTTTGTCTGCAGCTAAATTTGCTGTCTGGCTCTAGTATTTATGTTAAGTTGTCTCTTTATACTGCCCTTTCAGCACACCAAGGCACCAAGACACAGTGCCACCGCAACCACCCACCCACCCGCCCGCCTGCAGTATAGTACAGTAGAGGGGCGACAGAAGGAGATGTGAGGCGATAGCCCCCTTTTTTTCAGGGCAGAAAAAGACCCCAATTGTGTCTGAGCGCCCTCCTCTCCCTCGCCTCGCCTCGCCTTGCATGCCTCTGGAAGTGCAAAGAAAAGAGAGAAAGAGATTTAGAGAAAGGGAGAGGGAAGGAGGGAAGGCTGGTTCGCTGTGCAGCTGCTCCTGCGGAGGCCTTTGGATTACATCAGAGTGGCTGAGAAGAAAGGAATGAGAGGAGAGAGAGAGGAGAGGAGAGAGGAGAGGGGGGCAACCACAGGAGGGTGTGAGGCACACTCCACAAATCAGACCTCCTTTTTTTCCGTGCTCTCTCTATCCTGCTCCCTCTCTCTCTGTATCTCTCTATCAAGGGCTGTAGTGGAGCGGCCCTCCACAGAGCTATCATTGTTATCGGACTGAAGAGGACACACACACACACACACACACACACACACACACACACGCACCAACACACAAGGGAGGAAGTAACAAGTTACTTTTTCTCATGTAACTGATTAGCTTTTGGTCTATTTGATTTTTCAGCTCAATCTTTTATTTCTATTTTTTAAGCACACACTCATGTTGAAATTCTACATCCTTTAGTTGTTTTTGCATCATATGTGAACAATCAAATATTAAACCCATCGCTGATAGTTGAACATGCTGCTATGACAGCATCCGCTCAGCCACTAGAGCATAATATACTATACTAAACCTGCGGTTATAGAGCGGGGCAAGATGCGATGAATTGTACAAATGGGGATAAGGGCGTACACTTTTCTGACACACTGTTGTCAAAGACAGTCATAGTGTTGCGTACACACACAAAGTGACAGGTAGTTGGTAAAGAAGGAAAAAAGAGCTCAAGAGACAAGTTCAAATCCTGCATACGTTCTCACCTTTGCAAACCTGGCCAATCACTGCGTATAGAGGGCGTGCTCTTCAGACTGTTGTTTCAGAAAGTTCTAGAAATTGTCAGCATCATACAGGTGTGGGGGGGGGGAAATGGGTTTCAGACACCTTTTGAGAATTTGACGAACACTTTGTTCTGAGCACGTTGAAGCCTTCAGTTGGGTGATGATGATGTTTGGCTCACAGTCGTTGTTCTAGTTCATCCCAAAAGTGTTGGATGCTGTTGAGGTCATGGCTCTGTTCTTCCACACCAAACTGAGAAAACCATTTCTTTATTGACCTGGCTTTGTGCACGAGGTCATTGTTATGCTGTGCCTTGTTGCCACAATGTTGGAAGCACTCTGAAATATCATTGTATGCTTTTTGGGCCCAAACCACAGCCCAGGAATTGTCCACATAACTTTTTACAAGTTGGCGTGTACTTTTCCTTGGGCCATGGTATATTTAAGTAATGTCTTCCCCTTGAGCAGGAATTTTAGATAGGTAACAGTACTTGTAGTTGAAGCACTAGTGCTTTTCAGTCAGTTATTAGTCATTTTAGTCTTCTTCACTTTCGGTCTCATCAAATGAGAAAAGAGAACAAGAGAATCCAAGACGAGACATATTCATTGCGTTGTGACTGCAAAGACACACAAACACACAGAGATCGGGGAGGCAGCGGGATACAGCGGAAGGAGGAGATGACTGTCACTCCACCTTCAAGTGTGGATGTTCGGAACGTAAGATGTAGATGTTGACAAGTCATACAATCTAGGTTGTGTGAAGCATACTGAGACTGAATGAATATCAGGATTTATTTTGTATTGATAAACTGTTGTATACGTTGTAGGTTGGACAATGTTTTCTGGGGCTCTTGTTGTGGTGCTGCTGGTCCTCCTCCTGTGTAGACGGGTCCTGTGGAATGGATTATGCATCCTCATTGGCCAGAAATGGTTCAAGAAACCTGCAAGGACTGGAGGAGTTACCAACAGGAGACAGCCTGGAGAAGTGACAAATGGATAACTAATGAGAGCCTAGTTCCACATTTCTGCTGTTGTTGATTTCCTTCATACATTTTCTGCTTTTGCATGCCCCCAAAAAGAAATAAAAGAACCATGATTATACATCAATAAAAGAGTTACTTACTTACCTAGATCAGATCACACAAAAAGACAGCTGAAATTCACTAGTCTGCTTAAACTTTAGTGGGGGGTGGACAGTTCTAAGAGACATACCAAGAGCGATGAATCCAAGTTTAAATATAAATGTCTTTGAAGCAGCAATGATCAATTGAGCTCCTCCACCACCACACAAGAGAGGACATTTGGTTTGGTGATGTCAATCTGTAGGATTTCTTGGCAACCCATCCATCCATTCTTTATACCTACTATTCAGTTTTATACTCACTGCGGTTCATGATGGAGCTGGAGCAAAAGGCAGGGAAACACTGCAGAGCGTAGTGGAACATCGCCCACGTGTCTCTGTGGGGAGGTTTTGTCTGCCAACATCAATGTCAGCTGTTAGAGCCACAGAATCCTAACTTTGGGCGCCCTAGCAGAGCTGCATGTGGCAACCACCAGCTGAGTGTGATAGGCTGAGACGCGTGTCAATCAAGCAAACACACCCCAAAACATATTTCTGTTAATATAATAATACATTTCTGTCATGTAATAATAAATGTATAAACTGAGTGGGAAGTTGGGACTTTTTTAATGGACTTCATGCAGTCAGGAGATTTGTAAAGACATCTAGTGGTCATTTGTGGCATTTCATCTTCATTTTCTTTGGTCTGTTTTACGCCAAACAGGCAAAATAAAAAGAAGCCAAAACTACTTGTACACAGAATTCATAATTATGGGCAATTTCCAGTCAACCTGAGATGAACGTCTTTGGACTGTGGGAGTACACCAGAGTATCTGGAAGAAACCCCTACAAGCCATCCACACAGCGAGGACCGGATCAGAGTACTGCCCACATTTCTGAGTAATCACATCCTCAATATTTGTGTCAGTGTGGGCTGCTTAGAACACACTACTGTGTGTTTTAATGTACTGTACTGTGAAAGGGCTAACTCTATCTTGTGCTTCCATATTGACGACTGCCATTGTTCAAATCTCCATAAGAATGACTACATAAATGGTTAATGGCTGCACTTTTAATCAACCCATTCTACTTTACACATACTTTAAAAAAATAAATGCAAATGTCTGTGTACGCGACAAAATGGTACTAAAGTGGAACGACACACTGCAAAAAAGGAATTTTGAGAAAGTAATAAATCCTTGTTTCTAATAAATTTGTCTTATTTTTTGTCTAAAAAGAAAAATAATCAAACATGTTTTGAATTAGAAAAGTAATCTTATTTTAAGAAAATATATCTAGCTTTGTCTTAATAAGTTATTCCAGCTAATATTGAGGTATTGAGATTTAACCAGTAACAAGCTACAACAATTGTTTCCATAATATTCCAGCAGAAGAACAAGATTGTTTTTCTTATTGTAAAAGTAAGCCCACTTGCACAACTTCTCAATTTAAGAATCTTATGAAATGACACCAATAAAAGTTTGTTCATCTATTTTTATTCATTGTTAACAAGAGCTGCTGCTTCACATTTCATATTATTACTATTAAGAGAACCGCGGTCTGGTCTACACAAATTATGAATGACCGTGCTGAACAAAAACTGTGTGGCTCACATACACATGAAAATTTAAAATACAGTTTAACATGACCCTTGACCCATCTGCAGACAGTATGTATCTTTAAATAGTTACACCAAGTAACTCCCCTGAAATTAACAGGGTTCGTACAAAGTCTTGAAAGTTTGGAAAATGCTTAATTTTAACTGTTATGTTTTCACGGTTAGGAACATGCTTGAATTCGATCATGCTCCATGAAAAATGCTTGATTTTCAACATAATCTGGTGTTTCATCATCGAAGAAATGTCAGATTAATTTCTGTCTATCAAGCCAATCTCATTTCTAGTAGTACAAGTTACAAGTTCATTTATTGTAGTCAGGATTACTTATTTTAGGTGGTGTGGTGGTTAGCACTGTTGCCTTGTAGTGAGAGGGTTCTTGGTTTGATCCCACTGGTGTACGCTCATTTTTTTGCTAATTATTAATCTTAAATTAAGATATAAATTCTTAATGTCAGCTCGATCAAGAGACCAAAATATTCATTTTGTCTGTCTTAAATAAATGACTTTTCATTGCTTGTAATGAGCACTAATGTAATAAACTTGCTTAGATTTTGGCATTTTGACTAGTTTTAAGGCCCATTATGGTCTTTCAGTGGCTAGACTGTTATACTAGCAAGCATAATTGGCTCACCCCATTGGAAGATTTTGCTCGATACAAGACAATTTGACTACATTTAAGAATATTTGGCTTCTTTCTAGTAGGGCTGTTTTTGCAGTGCATATGTCAGCAAATATTTTGACTGCTGGATGATTCAGTGTCTCTTGATGAGTTGATGCAATATCTACACTTTAAGCACATGATTTGTACAGATCCCTGTCCTTACCCATTTAGAACATTTTAAAAAGTAATTGACAATATGTTTTTTGTCTCTATTGGTTCTTGTCTTGGCTCATTATGACCGGAAGTCATATATTATCCTCTACTACTGAAATATATCTCTTTGTTCTCTTGTATCTTGCACTCTACAGAAGAACCAAGAACAGCAGTCATTGTTCTGCGCCTTTGCTTTCACAGGGAGGAAAAGTGAAATTTGATTGTTCACACCCTTGTGTGCAAGGAAGAGGGTGTGAATCAACATGTAGGTATATTGTTCTGGATGGGGACTGAGTGACATTTTTATGAGGAGGGATTGCAGAGAGAGAAAGGCTTTACTTTCAGTGGGCACTTTATGACTCTTGTTTGAGCCTTGTTTTGTCTTAACTCTGCACAGAAGATCCTGGATCTGATATTGGAGTTGTACGTGCTTCCCAGGAACTGCAGATGCAAATCAGCATAAAATGTAAATCCAGATCTAAATCTAAGGCCCACGCAGCCGCTCAGTTCTCCTGTGCCTCTGGCGGGCCATGAATATGACATTAATCATAAAAGGATGGTCCTCGTTGTTGCTATCATCCTGTCTTCAAGTGTGCATGTTGTCTAACAAACCTCTGCAATGACTGCTCCACATAGGGGAGTAGGTAAGCCTGTATAGAGACAGAACATACAGTAATCCCTTCCAGATCATGTTTTTTTGTTAAGTTACAAAATGAGTTTCAGTAGGTTAAAGTATAAACATCAGTCGATACATTGAGCGTGAATGTTCATTCTTGATCTTGAAAACAGTAGTTTGACCCAAAAAAACAGCAACATAACATCCTCATGATAACTCAACAAACAAACGCTGAGGAAGATTGTGAGATCCGGCTGAAAGCTCCGGAACAAGCTAGTAAGTGGACTTTGGGTTAAATACTAATATATAGCAATCTAATTATTATTTCTTAGCCGTTCTGCTGCATTACCAAAGTTGTGTTTTTTGTCAAATCTAAAAGTAGTAGCTCAAACATTATAGGGAAATATGCTTATGAGAAAATCAATGGTCCACTCTTATGACTGGAGCTGTAACAAGGAGGTAGTTAGCCTGATGAAGTTGCTCTCTAATTTACACATCTCTAATTTCACACACACACACAAGGACAAGGAAGGCAATAAACATATGATATTTAACAACTCCAAGCATGTAAAAATGTGTTTTTGTCATCCAGAGAAGAATTAGCCTTTTTGTGTTGGACCAACAGGTATGGATGAGGAGATGTGTTTGGAATGTGGTGGACAGATGTCAACATAAAGGCTCTGAGCCCAGGAGAAGAGGAGGAGGCGACAGGGGGCGAGGTGGTATGAGAGGGAGCAGAGAATGGCCTCGGCTCTTTGAAAGTGAATTTCCTTCCCTGCAGCTAGAGATTACCCAGCCCTTCAATGCTAATGGCCACTACAAATGGCCAAAGATAAGACTTGGAGGCCAGAGAGGGAAGGAGAGATAAGGTTAGCTAACTGATGCTACTATCATTTCCATCTGCACTGTGGTCCATCAGGTCTTTAGTTGTTTTTCTCACCCACTCTCTTGTAGATTTGGTGATTGGCTGATAGACAATTCTAAACACAAATCGTATCATAAAACTCAACTTGTACACATTCAGAAGCACTAACACTCAAGTCAGTTGCCTGGAAACAGTAAGCAGAAAAACTAATAATACCAGTCTCTCATAAATAGTGTGATTCATTGCAGTAACAGGTACTTTCATTGTGAATTGTTCTCACCAGTATGTGATGGCTGGTGCACTTTTGTTTGCTGTTTGATCTTGAAGATAGAGGTTTGTACAGTGTGTGAGTGTCAGTTATGTGCATGTAGGTTTAAGAAAATGCTGCATAACATCAGGTCATGTCTCTCAGGACATTTGGCAGCGCGTTGTTGCTTTCAAGCGCCACGACTGTATCTGCAGCCAGTCTCCTCTGTGTCAATCAAACATTCTTGATATTTGTGACATTTCAGCATTGAGCAGTACATCAGATCTGTGCGAGGCCACTACCTGAGCGGGTCCATCTGTTTGCTCTTTAATCTAGTGAGTAACCAAAGGAAATACAAACCAAATAAAGTTAACCCTAATGTTTTGTTCAGGGGCCGAGAGACCCAAGAAGCAGTTCAAAAAACATATACATTATTGTGTTGAAACCTTATGACTTTTTTCTAAGCTGATGAGAATTGCTTATGAACACGATTTTGAGCTGACGACATGTTTCAGAAGTCCGCTACAGAAAATGACACATTACTTGTATTTGGGGACTAAGAGAATCCAGCTGTAAAACCTGGTTAAATACAAGGAATGTTCATCCTCTCTGTATCTGTGACTGGCGTTGACAGGACTTTATACACATCAGAACCCCTCCCAAATCCCAAATATTTAGATTTCTCTTACTGGAGGTTTATAGCACGGTGTGTTTACAGGCCTCAGGGGTCTAACTAACATAAGTAACGTCACCATGTAGGACAACACACTGTACATTTCTTTGTCTGTGAATGACTTTCTGGCAAACACAGAGAATATTTATTTCTTCTTGCACAGAACATATAAAACGAGAAACATTTCCTTCTTTGGTGTAATAATAAAGCTTTTAAAATTACTCTTTCAAAGCAGCAACAACAGACTGCTGTCTTTAGCACTTTGTATACCTTTTTCATTTTCTCATACAGGCTTCTGTGAAACATTGTTCCAGTACTGAGCATCTACTCACACTTCAATGAACACAAAAATAGAAAGGCTTCAGAAAAAGTATATTCAACTAATTTTTTGCCATTGCAGGTTTTTACAACAACAATAAAACAAAAGTAGAATTACAGTACAGTAATCAATACAATATCGGAAATATGTTTCCATCTATTGCCTGGTCCCCTTCTTTGTTCTTGTCCTCCTCCTCCTCTTCCTCCTCTCTCTCTTTTCCTCTTCCTCTTGCTTTCACTGCCTGCATGTTTGCAAAGTTCTCACAGAAGAGGTGAGCGCACCTGAGGTCTATTTGTAGTGCTAAGGCTCAGACTGATTGGTGTTCATTTAGAGTATAAGTGTTTTTACGTGTGTGTGTGTTGCTAATATCAGGTATGTTTTGCATTTTGAAGAAGTGTTTTCTCAATGATTGCAAGAGATTTCATTCTTGAACAAAGTGTCTGATGTAAAAAACAGCGTGTAGTGTTTTGCAAGAAGTGTGTTGCAGAGGTGCAAACAAAGTACAAATCAGAAAATGTGTTTGTACCTTTGGTGCCTTTGTTTAAGGCACGGTTACAAAAGTTAAAGGTTTTGATGCTTTTGTCCCAGTTTTCACTTTCAGTGTGTAAGCAATCAGCAAAAACTGTATTATTCTATTCACTAAATGTCCTCCACTTCAATTCAAACACACACACACACACACACACCTCTTTTGGTGCCTTCTTGATGTCTTTGTTGCCTCCCCAGGTCGTTAAAACACTGTTAAGATTCCTCAGATGCCACTGGCTGGATTGAGTTAGTGGACGCTGACCTCTATGTGTGTGTGTGTGTGTGTGTGTGTGTGTGTGTACATGTCTGTTTCTAGCAAACTAGTTTCTGGTACCAGAGATTTTGTCTTGTACAACAATAGACCCATTTTGTTTTGGTGATGAATCATTTTAATATGTTTTTAATTAGAAACTGGTGCAGAGAGTGGAAAACACCCTCTTGTAATATATGAATTGTTGTCACCAGGTGAATAAAAGGGACCTTCTGGGAACCATCTTTAAATATGTTTTGTTAGTCTTGAGTCAAAATAGAGTTTCGGTCATCCAGGAAGTCATGCCTGTTAAGGAGCACTATAAAACTAATGATCTTTAATGGGACCACCTTGAATGTCAGGACCCCTGTAGGCCATCTTTAGACCTGCAGTGACCACTATTCTCACTTCCCCTGGCCAATTGACGCAGAGAGTTGGGGAATGGTATAAAATGCAAAAGGTTTTCCCAGTGAGAGGGCCCTACAAGGTTTATAGAGCAGCTTCTGCTTGCCTTTTATTTGAGTACAGGCAGTGGAAACCCTCTTGTCTCAGGAATGTATTCTTTGTTGGCACTATTGCCCTCATTTACAGCTTATGGAGTGGCACAGTTCATTCACTGTTTTAGTCGTTCAACACTTCTTAAGTGCTGGAGAAAGCCTCATGTTGCGTCACTTGTCATGCTGAACACAGATTCATCCAAAATGTGTTAACAATGTTAACAAAGGACAATAGCAATCTAAATATTTCTGTATTGAATTAATGGCTGACATCTTGTGCTTTGGATCAGGCATTTATAATTATACCACACTTCCTGTTTGTCTACTGTTGTTGCCAGTGGATCAACTTTACAGGAGAAACAGTGAGGTGTTCCAAGTAGTGGATAACATGAGATAACATGACTAAGACTACATCCACAATACTGCATTGTACACTACTACGAAAACGATCTCCGTACACACGAACATTTTATCACCATTTCAGAAGTCTTGTGTGAAGGTGATGTTGTTTGTTTTCGTCTGGGAAGGGGTCACGTGATATTGGCATGACGAATCGAGGAAGAACACGTCCCTCTGAGTTTTCTAATTGAAACGGGGTCAGCAGCGTTTTAAAAGGTCTCCATTTTAGGCGCTATAAAATGCCAGAGTAGTGTGGACGCTAGGTGTAAATGTAGCAAAAGTTATGCATATTAAACCCAAACGTAGTAGTGTGGATGTAGCCTAAGAGTCCACAGCCATGCTAGCAGCTCTGTAAGGCTGTACTTAGATACAGCAGTGCTTTGAGCTAAATGCCAATGTTTAGCAGGTATAACGTTTACAATTAGGCCATCTTAGTTTAGCATGCTAGCATGCTAACATTAACTAATTAGCAGTAAACACAAAGTAAAACTGAGTGTGATGGGAATGTCATTAGTTATATTATTTGTTATATTAATAGTAGTTGGTCATAAACCAAAGTACACATTAAAATGTTGACCTGATGATGGAAGGAAAAATTAAGGGATCACCAAAGTGATTACATTTTATCCTGAGGGGAACATGAATGTCTGAATCACATTTCATGACAATCCATCCAGTAGTTGTTGAAAGACTCAAAACCACAAATGTGAACCTCATGGTGGCACTGGAGGAAACGCCAGAGGATCATGCAATTGATTGCATTCATCCTCTGGGAACCATGAATGTCTGTGCAAAATTTCATAATAATCCATGCAATAGTTAGAGATATTTCAATCTGGACCAAAGTGGTGGACCAACCATCTGACCAACATTGCCATCCATATATATGCAGCTATAGCTATGCAGCTAACATGGCTAATAAAAACCCATATGGGCACATAGACAGTGACAGACTGTCACAAGTGGCATGGCGTCTGATGCATGCGGTGTGCTGAGTAGTGACAAAATTACCGAGGTGGGAAATTACCCTCGAACTCTCGAAGATGTGATTGAGGTGCTGCATGCCTGAAATACTAGATTGTTAATTAATTACCCAACACTTCAAAAGCACCACTTGAACTCATTTCCCTTTTAATGAAGTCCCTTTTGAGAGGTGGATCTCTTTAGGCTGTATACAACCAGTGCACTGGATTATTGCTTGGTGCATTTTGGATTTCAAAACACATTATGCTACGTTGTGCCACTGGACGTCTCTGCCCAAGTTGGAATCCCAAAGGAGATTCAAGGCTAATCGTGGCACCAACAGTATCCTGCACCCCACAGACTAGCAACCATTATGGTCAGTCCACCAGCATCTATCAAATCACACATGGAGGCCTTGTGCACATATTTAACAACATTTAGCAAAATATGAACAACTGGAGTCATGTTAGTGCAACACAGCAATGATAGCTGCCTCCATTTTGAAATAAATTACCAAACAGGTGCAGATGCAAAAAACAGACTATCACCTGAGGAAAACTGAATTTGCTCTAGCGCTGGCTTTGCAACAGCAGGAAAATAGAGCCAACAGTCTATTTTTAGTGTTCCATTAGGGATCTATTAAGGCCAGTTCAGACCAAAGATTCTGCTTTAAAGAGCTCTTTTAGAAACGTGTGGGTGATCTCAGATTCTGCATCAGAGCTTGATGTTTTTAGCCCTGCTAGCGGCGTCGCTCTATGGATGGCAATGTCTGTTTGTCGGTGGGTTCACAACTTCGGTCTGGACTGCAATATCTTAACAACTACAGGATGGATTGCTATGAAATCTTGTACAGACATTGAATCTAAGGATTATATCGACTCCCTGATGTTTTAACCAGCGCCACCAGCAATGTGTCAAGTGAAATATCTCAACATCTACTGGATGGATTGGCAAAGAATTTTGGAACAGGCGTTCTTTTACCATCTAATTTGGTGCAGACATTCATGGTCTTTGTGAACTTCAGTCTTTTGTCTGACTTTTTATGTAGTGCCATCATCAATTTGTCAGTATTTTGTTTGGTTTTCTTTACAATGAGTGTTACAGCTTCACAGAGCCACTAGCGTGGCTGTAGAATCTTAGTTTTGTTCTTCAGTCTACAGACTGATGCATCAGACAGAAGGCTGGGGCCCGTTAGTCTCATGAAGTGGATGGCGTCCAAACTTTGGTGTTGCTGGAAGCTGTCTGCCCAGGGGGCCAACTACTACACAGAGGAGAAGGAGTGCTTGGCCGTGCGGTGGGTGGTCATCACTCGCCGTTACTCCCTCCTGGGATACCCCTTCAACCGGCGGTTAGACCACGCTGGGGGTGTGTTCGGGGGGAGTAGGATGCCGGCCTAAGTTGGTCAGTGGGGGGACTGGAGGCTGAGAGTAAGGTGCGGCTCTGCTGACTCAGCAGATAAGGCTGCAGTGAATTAGTGATTAGTGACTGTATTTAATCTCTTCCCTGCAGCGAGACCAGCAGCCAGACACACATGCACACATATCATCACTGGACAAGCCTGGAAGGGCCTACCCGCTCTACAGCTGGGTTCTGCTATGCTTCATTCCTAAACAACCATTTTCTGCTGCCTATTTCTTTTTTCAGAGTGCAGTGTGGGGGTCATGTTGTGCTATAGTGAAGGCTCACAGTGTGGTGCTATTTAGAATCACATCTGTCGGCAGCCTGCATTAACATCCCTGAATGCATGCAAGGCTTAGGGCAACACCCACACTAATGAACTGAGCACAACTGCTTTCATTTTAACACACTGTTGTGTAGAAAACTTTGAAAACACTTGTTTTCTTGTTTTCTTGTTGATGAAACATTAAACTGGTAAAAATGTATATTCAGTTCAATGCTTTTCGTGTACTAAATTACAAGTTATTTTACAAATTTTGTTGAAAAATGAAAATCTCCTGGAAAATTCTCCTTTCTCGTCCACAATAAAATCTCAGAGTTGGAATCTTAATGAGGATGGGTCTTAGCTGTAGTTTCTAGAGATAGCAGGGAAGTTGTGCACCACAAGGCCTGCTTCAGATTCTGGCATGTAACCCTGGACCCCTTTATTCTTTAAGGCTGCAGAGTCGAACAGAAGACAACATTTTCAGATGTTTGCATTTAGTGAATGTGTAATTATAGCATATTGTGTCTGGCAGCCATGGCAGTAGGCGCCTGTCCACTCGCATTAGGTTGACTTAATTGTGTGAACATCTCAAGACAGAAATGGCCTGATTTTGGCCTGGGGGTGTGGAGTGTGTGTGTGTGTGTGTGTGTGTGTGTGTGTGTGTGTGTGTCTCTGAGTTACTATGGTTAGATTTATAGAGACATAGTCTCTCTCCATATATATTTGTTGCAGTATTGTTAAGCGTAAATGTGTTATTCTTTCTGTGTGGTAACTGTGAGTGTCCAGAGCTGCAGAAATGACTGTATGTAGAAATGTATTTAAATTATATTTAATTTATTTAAGTTTCTAGCTGTTAGCATGAATGTGTTTTTGTGTATTTTTATATGCTTTTGCATGAATACATGTTGCATAGAGACAGAGATAGTTACACTTATTATATTTATATATATGTGAGTGTGTGTGTGTGTGTGTGTGTGTTATGTGAGCTGGCTGGGAGGTTGAAACAGGCAGCTATTAGCATGGTACATGATCCCTGGTGAATTGAAGCCTTATCAAAGAGAAGCTGGAGGATTTATGTGTTGAGTTCCTCCCTCCTCTGAAAGCGACCTTGTCCCTCCCTGTTCGTCTACACTCCTCCATTCAGCCGTCCAAATGCCTCAGTGTAGTGCAGAACTTGTAGGAAGACGGCTAATATATGCAAGCACACACACAAATACACGTCCACCTACCACCAGGCACATGTGTTCACACAAGTATGCATGTCCTGATGCACAGAGAAACAAACACATGCCATGCCATGCAGCAGGATGTAGTGTCAATCTTTTTACTTAAATAAACTGTTGAGAAATGTTCAATTTCAAGTGATATTAGTTATGTGATGGTAAACATGTAATAACATTAAAATGTGTGTCAAAAGTACAAATGGTCCATGTACATTACTTCATAGCTCCACCTCCACCAGCTACAACATGTAATGCTCCTTCCAACAATCCAATAATATCCCACAAATGCTGTTTTTCTGAATAACTAGTGGCAGTTAACTTAACTTAACTTAAGGTTCAGGTCTAGATACTGAAGTACATTTTGCTGGTAATACTTCTGTACTCTTACTAAAGTAAAGTTTTAATTGCAGGACTTTTACTTGTAATGGAGTGTTTTACATGGTGACAATGCTACTTTTACTTAAGTGAAGGATCTGAAGACTTTGGATTTTTGAATACTGGTGGACTGGTGTTGTTCTGTTCTGTCCACACGACATCTACTTCCTGTCTGTCGGTCCTGGGAGAGGGTTCTAAGGGTAGAGGGTGTCGCATGCTGTAAAGATTGTAAAGCCTGACGGCTGACTCTGGAAAAGTTACATGTTGAATGTGTCCGTTCACTGGCCGAGTGTCAGGCGGGTGTGGGGGGAGCGGTCGCACCCATGCCGGGGCTAGCAGTTAGTGAACAGTAGAATAATACACAACAATGCAATAAAATGTTGTTATGATATGGCGCTATATAAATAAAACTGAATTAAATTGAATTGAAAATGAAGAATGACGTCATGATGGGCTATGGTAATGGTTAGCATTATTGTACCTCAGCAGAGTTTAAAAAGGTTCAATCTACCTTAATTAATCACTGATTTAATGATTGCCACCCAACATGCTGAATGCTAAAATGCTCCTGGTGGATCCTCCAGCGGTGATTTTTCAAACTCACTGATAATTGTAACTCACTTTCCAGATGAGAGCTTCAGCAACCACTGCGTTGCCTAGCAAGGTAGCGTTGTGTGTGTGTGTGTGTGTGTGTGTGTGTGTGTGTGTGTGTGTGTGCGCGCGCGCTACATGGTGTTTAAAACTGTGCAGTCTTTGCTTCAAGATGTGTGTTTGTGGCTGCAGTTTGAATTGTTTATACTTTATCTCTGTGTTGTCTGCTTCGGTGGTCACAAATCATAAATCACTTTTGAAAATGTAATGCAGTAACGATGAGTCAGAGTACATTTTAACTGACCTCCTTTTTTTTCTACACAAGTACTTTTACTTTTACTTGAGTACAACATTCTAGTACTATTTACATCCCTGGATATTGGTCAATATAAATAAAATTTGGCTTGACTTGGTGATTGATTAAACAGCTTAAACGACTGAAATACATCATGTTTTATTAGCTTAATGTTTTGCAGTTAAGGTTTCCATCTGCAAAGTAACCAGTTACTGCAGTTATCAGATAAATACAATGAAATGAAAAGTACTACATCTCCCTTTTGAAAAGTAGTGGATATAGAAGTATAACATCTTACAGGACTGAAATACACAAAGAAAGTACTAGTGTGCTGGCATCCACTGTACAGGTCTGACAGAGGCCCAAAGATGGCGCTGCCCCCGAGACCTCTGCAATCTTTTTCTCACAGGAACACTTACTTTGGGAAATATGCTTGCAGACATTTGGAGTAATGTATTGATATCAAATTAATTTCTTTAAGCCCAGCACAGATACAGGATGTGTTTAGTCTAGCTTAGCACAAAAGTGGAAGCAAGAGCAGATAGTTGGCTTCCACTCTAAAACTGTTTTATCTGCATGTCGTACAGTAAGCAAGCAAGCTTGTCACCAACGTGTTCAAGATGATGCATTCATCAGTCCCTCTGCCCAGCAACAAATACCACCTAAACTATAGTCGTTTTGTTCAGGCAGCTTGTTCAGTTCCCTCTGTTAGACAAAGCACTGATGAAAAAAAAACGAAAGCAAAACAAATTCCAGAAAGTGTGTTGAAATACTTTCCTCTCCCATCTGAACTCACCCTGTTTACGTTTTACTGCCGGACGTTGGTCTTGATGTCCATGCCAACAGTGTTACAACCCCTGTGTGGGAGTTGTTGGTTGGTTGTTCAAAGTCACCGCCACTTTATCACCAATCAGTCACTGTTTGCACTCCCTAACAAACAGAGATACTGCAGTTATCACAGAGCCATGTGTCTCCACCTGGTAACCCAAGTCACCTTGTCTCGCTTTGTTTGCACATTATTAACGTTTTTGCAAATTCAAGACCTTCTAAATGGCCTTCATGCAAACATGAGAGCTTTTATGTTTGCTTGTGGGTAGGTCTTCCCAAGAAGTGTCATGACTCATAGGCAGTGTTAAGATTAAATACTTAGCTTAAGTTGTGAAAATCAACCAATCATCAATCTTTACAACCAGTCATGAACATCAGTTCCTTGTGGAGACAGTCACCCACCTCACCAGCCCCCTGTGGTGTTATTACAAGGTGGGGTGATGCCAGTGATTTGCTTCAGAGAAGCTGCAGTGGCCAACACACCAGGGGCCACAAAATGTATGCTTGCCTGCTTACTGACAGCAGGGGTGCCAACTCCCTGAGCCTCACACTCTCATGGTGCTCAAACTAATCTCATGCCCAACAAGAGAAAGCAACTTGAAATGCGCATAAAAATACAACTTTTAATGCGAGGCTGCCACTGAATTTAACGTCAATCGACCCTCTCAAGTTGTGTTTGTTGCTTAGAGCTGTTTTTAGGATTCTTTCCTCTGAGTTTATTAAATACATGCAGTCACCACACAGCAGCAGGATCAATATGTGCGTCTTCAAAATGAGAGAGGCAGACTACTGTGCGCATTTACACAGGAGGGACAGCAGCTGTAACTTCATTAATTATTCATAATTATTCTTTATCCCCGATGTGGAAACAGGATCAATCAGGACCTAACTGTAACTGACCCTCTGTACTTTTCTACATTTCGAATGTATGTGTTTTTCACATTGTCAGAATGGACTGCTGTACACCATCATGCAAAATGGTCTAACATTGCATTGTCATTTCGAGGATCAATCAAAAGATCTTGTCTGCTCAGAGGAGGTGCTTTTGGAGGGATTTTCTGACGCCTTTGTCATATTAAAACACTGTTATTTTCCTGAGCTCATACAGTTTGATGGAGGTCATAGATTATTTATTTTACCATCACCACTAATCAAAACTAACTTGAGCAAACTTGTGTCCTGATTTCTTCAACCCCAGTGCCTGGCATGGGGTACATATAACTCCCTGGTAATGAGCAGTATATGCAATTATCCTGACAGCACATGAATGCACAATTATTCAATGAGCTCCAGAGCGATGGTGAGGCCTGACAGCTACGACAGAGTCCGCCTATGTCTCTCTGGATGACTGTCAATAGAAGGCTGGCTGGATCAACAGAGCCCCTCTTTGACTATAGGAGCTGCTCGTTGGACATGCCTTTGAGGACAGATGCGCAACAAGTGTTTTAGTGTTGCTTCCGCTGCTAATGTGCACACACACTCACACACAAACATACACAGAGAGACAGATTGACCTGTTGTTAATCAGGCACATGCCAACATGATGCCTTTCTGTTCTTCACAAATGGCTGGATGAGCTTGTGTGTGTGTGTGTGTGTGTGTGTGTTTTCTGTAGTGTGGCGCACAGCCTGGCACACTGCTGAACAGATGTAAATCCAACAAGCCTGACATTCCCGCCAAACTGACCCCTAGAGTGAGCCTTCCCACCCCCAACACACACACACACACACAGCTCACACACACACTCCCCCACCTCTTTCCCTGTCTCCCGCCAATATCCATAACATCAACGCACACACACACACACACACACACACACACACAGCCCCTGAGCGTGTGTTACGTGTCCAGCCCCACATCACACTCCCCTCCTTTGTGAGGTTATGGACACACAGTGGCCTTGTGTCAGGCACATGGCAGACCAGTGTGTGTGTGTGTGTGTGTGTGTGTGTGTGTGTGTGTGTGTGTGTGTGTGTGTGTGTGTTTGGATGATCAGGCAGGTGCTTCTTTTGTCTCAGAGACAGTAGCGCTCATCCAGACAATAGTCCAGAATGGACAGTTGCCCTCTACACAATATCGTGGCCCATCAGCCCCGTGGCCCGCGGCTTGCTGCCCTGTCACGTTGTCAAAGCCTCGGCTAGCGGGGGTCAAAGACCCCTCAGCAGACAGACAGACAGACAGGATGGCTGGCAAGCAGGCTTTTCAGAGGCAGACTAGTCCATGCATCTGCGATTGAATAGGATATGATGAATGTTAGTAAACTTTGCTTAATTTCCTGGAAGAGCACCTGTTACGCAGAAGAAACGTCAGTAATCCAGAAGAAGAAACCAATAAGCATTATGTATTTCCTACAGATGAAAAAGTAGAGGTGGCCTTTTTTTAATTAACCCATTAATTGGAAAATTATGTTGACAGAATGCTTAATAAGTTCTACCATGTTACTGCATCTTCTTCAAATACAGAAAAGAGCAGAGGTGTAGCAATCACTGCCAAACTTACATAAAAATTGTAGGAAATGGCACAAAAATGCAACTTGTCTCTGTAAATGCACCAAACGTATTTGATGCTGAGCTCTATCACTACTTAACTAATCTAATACTTGAATGATCTGAATTTGCTTCTATAATAGGGGGTGGTTTTAGTGCAGTCTGGCTCCACTAGAGATGAAACTGGGTGACTCAGTCGAGAGAGCAACGTCCGACATCTCTTGCATTAAGGAAACAGGCATAATTTACCTGCTTTCCTTCACAACATTGTCCACAAGTCCGCCCAGTTGATTGCCTGACTCACGACACCCTCCCACGTTATCCAGCGCCCCTGTTGTCCCTGTGCTATCGGTTGCACCCTGTTCTCCTCCTGCTCCATCCTCATAACTTTGGAGACAACAAGGTCCTTCCTCCCTTTCTTTGGAAATCTCCACCGTTCTGTTGGCTTCGTTTTCAAGCAGCTCACGTGTGAATCGGAAAGGATTTTGCCCTCTCCTTTTTTTCCTCCACTGCTGGATGCTCTCTGCCCTCCACAGGACGCGAAGTCTCCATATGATCTCGTTGCTGCGTGCTTTCAGACCGTCCTTCTCTATCTCTTCTGCTTTCTCCCGGCGCCTGCACAGCTGCCTTCTGCTTGACACTAAGTCATCGATTTCTTTTACCCTCCTCCCCTTTGTCCTCAATGCTGCTTTCCTGGCAGTCATGTTGCCATACCTGCTGCTACATGCTTTGTACAGGATTACAGGTTTAGCTTGGCTTCCCCAGGGCCACCTTCTCCACTTGGCCTTTGGACTTTGGCCACTTGATCCTATTCTTTCGTCCAGGGCTCTTCAGGCCTCTGGCCTTTTGGCTTGACTCGACTCTTGAGTTGCTTTGGGGGTGCTTCAGGGTTCACATCTTCTCTCTTCCTGCCCAGCCTTGGATCCCATTTGTCTGACATGGCTGAGCAGTGCAAGATTGTTTACTGCTACCACCACTACACTTCATCTTCCCCATGTGGATGCAAAGTCCCCTGAGTGGTGTTGCGTTCTCACATCTGCACACGCACATCTGAAGAATCCTCATCTCGTTAGTCATTGTCCTCGCATTCATTACCTGCTGGTCCGTCCTGGTAGTCCCTTCGTCCATCCCACCTCTCGGAGGGCCTTTGGGCTGTAAATATATTGTAAATACTATAGCTGGATTAATGTGTCACCAATATGCTATTGACCCCCCAGCGCCCACTCTCTGTGAATTGTGTATGTACCAGTCAGTGTTCCTTTGCTGGAATAGCAATACCTGCCCCCAGGTTTGTCTATCCATTAATTTGTGGTCATTTGATTAAACCCAACTTTAACTGAGAAGTTGGACCATGTGGGTGCATCAAAAACTAATCTTAAATTTGACACATGCCTTAGTATTGTACTTTAGTGGTCCGATTTCTTTTAAAAAATAGAGTTAGGGTTAGCACACATTACTGAAATGTACTGACAGGGAGTGAACCTGGGGCTTTTGGGGGCCCTGAAGATAATTTAATATAATTTGATTTGATTTTCATATGTAAATGCTGTTGGTAGTCGCTCATATTTCTGCCTTGTAATAATGGCTTTAAGTGATGGAAAAAATGAAAAAATCTGGGGCAGTCAATGGGCCTTTGTGCACAAGACCTACAATAAATCATGAACTTCTGCTCAGCTTGTTCAAACCCAATTATCCACTCTTTGTTTATCACAGTGGCACTGCTCTTTATTCACCACTGTGTCTGACCACAGCAAAACATGCCTGACCACCTGTTGCCCAAATGGAAGGCATGTGTCCAGCCTGTGGCCACTATGGCAGAACATATGCAGTATGGATCCATGGAAAAAAGTAAGAGGACATCGTCGCCTTGTGTTCTCACGCCATCCTCCTCTCCCCACACACCTCCCTGACCTCATTGCATATACTTGATCAACTTCCTTGTGTGTGTGTGTGTTTGCGTCCTGAAGCGTGGCCATCACGAAGTGGTGACCACTCCTCACCAGGAGGCCTCTATCTTCTTGCAGAGTTGACCCGCTTCTCAACTCATTAGTAACATCCACACACCCACACACACACAAATACATAATACATGAAGGAGTGTGTTTTTAGCCATGGCTACCTTAGTGAGGTGTGACAGTATGAAATGAATGTGTCTATACCGGTTGTCCTGTCGGTTGTCTATACCCAGTCTGGCCTGTGCAGGTTGAGCACCTCAGTAAGCTTCAAACAAAGGGCTGTCAGGTCATCTAACAGCATCTGAAACTCCTTTCCCCCACACGCTTTACATGCCGTTAATGTGGGGTTGCTTCAGACGATTTAACTTTCAAAAATAACTTTCTGAAACTGACGATCCAACATGCACGGCCACTTCATGCAGTGATTGGCCAGGTGTGTGGAGGTGAAGGTATGCAGAATTTAAACTCTTTGCTTAAGCTCTATTTTTTCGTGAATGCCTATGAAGTAAGACTGTCCGTGCAGGATTTTCACGCCCTCTTCCACTGTGGCTTTTCACAACAACTATTTACACTGTTGACTTTAGACGTGGTTAGACAACATGTTGTACAAACTGGTTTGTTTCAAGCATACTGAACTCTTGGAACCTGATTGATGAATTTTGCATAAAAAAACATCTTAGTCAAAAGTACAGATGTTGTGCACCTACACTGCCAGAATCAGTGCAACTTACGCTGTTCAGTAATAGCAGATTCTCTGAGGATAAACGTCCATTAATTTGGAAATCAAAAAAAGTGTTTCTTCTAACTAACCATCATCAAATTTAGACTTTTTCTTAAGCATCACAAGTAATCCAGTGACCTTTGTCTGTTCATCCGTGGTTACAGTACAAACAGGACCTGCTAGCGGCTAATGTAGCATTACTGTACATGGAGTAGAGTTGGCAAAATGTTAACAACGTTTGGCTCAGCTGTAATGGTGAGACTCAGGTGAATGAGAGAGGAAGCCCAAAGCTAGCTCACTGACTCCATGGCAACATTGCTTTTGCCTAAAGCAAAGGTTCTTATATTCCTAGAACACTGAATCTCCTAAATATTTGTGTGTTTATATACAAATTACAGATTACAGATATTTTCATAAAAGATGTCCTAGGACATCTGTGGCAGGTACTGTATAGTATCACTCACCTGCCAAATAATGGTATTTCTGAGTATCCTAACATATGGCATGACTAGCTAAGACATGAGCCTGTAAACAAAGAAGGTGAAAACTTATATAAATATAACTATATATCTATAACTATAAATCTCTCTCACACACACATACATACACACCACTGGGCATATGCTTCTAAAAGCACCTGATGGACAGATTGAGGACACACACACACACATACATACTCTTATTGTACACACACAATGTCAAAGGATTAATTGGGGTGCTGGTCAAGCAGATTTTGGGCTGTCTGCAACGAGGGGGCAAATGTATGTGTGTGTGTGTGTGTGTGTGTGTGTGAGAGAGAGAAAGAGAGAGAGAGAGAGAGAGAGAGAGAGGTGAGGGTGTAGTCAGAGCCTTTGGTTATGTGTGTTGCTGTCAACAGTATTGGGTTGTGTGTGTGTGTGTGTGTGTGCATGTGCATGTGCATAATGGCCCTGCATGCCTTGATATGAGACTCGGCAGGTGGCAGGCAGGCTGGACATTGTAAGTGTGCACGTATTCAGGAGCGAGTCATGCTTCAGCTTCATGCTGTTCAGTCAGACACACCAAACTGGATGCAGCTCAATTAAGTGAGGGGAAACAGTGTGGAGTCATCAGCCATGTGGTCAGCGGATCAGCATCATGGTCATATGCAAACAGCATAGACAGCATACACTCTGAGAAAGTTCAGTTTGATTGACTGTGTGTGAGAGGGTCCAATTACATGTGTGTGGTGATGTGAAGCTACAGAGTTTTATTCCTGTAACCTCTAGGCCACCAGGGCCTGCAAGAATGAACCAACTTGTTCTCCATGCTGTACTCATCAAGGCCTCAGTCTGCTTCAAACGAACTAGGCTTGTCCTGCTGAACGTCTATTAACGACCGCCAGGAGTTCCATTCCACCAGGGTTAAAATGCCGTCTTGAACGATAAGGAGCACAGTGAACATTCCCCACCTCCCCCTGTGAGCTTCAGCCTGTCTGCATAGTGTCAAAACTGAGATAACAACATGCACTTTCAAACAAAGTGGTGTGAAGAATGAAAAAAAAAGCCTGGGGGTGCATACCATATAATTGGAATGTGGAAATGTGACCGACTTCTGAATTCTATGATCACTTTGGAGGCTTGTTGGTAGTGTTGCGCTATTGGATGGCATTGGAAACATGTTTTCATCTAATGCAATACAGTGTATTATATACAGTATATAAAACCTGAATGTGGAGGAAAATGAGAAAGCAATGTTAAAACATGTTTTCAACCCTGTACAATAAACCGAATATGTTGGATTACATGTTGTGTGTGTTGGTCCTGCCCAGCCAAACAGCACATTTTAAAGGTACATGAACCATGATGGATAGATGAGATGCACTACTTTGGGCCACAGTTACCCAGAATCCACTTCTGTCCATCCTTGTGTCCATAAAAAGACATTTATATGTGTCTTCAAAATGGGATGTTTCAGTCATATGTGGACAACTTTTAGTTTGGCAACATAAAGAAATACTTAAATGTAATGTTTTATTATGTGGCACACAACTTCAGAGCCATAGTTGATCTGTTTTTACGACCCAGACCCTCATCACATGTCACAGCAGAAATTATGGTGCGTTTCAAACTATTTTAAATTTGCTTGCATGACTGTGTGTGTGTGTGTGTGTGTGTGTGTGTGTGTGTGTGTGTGTGTGTGTGTGTGTGTGTGTGTGTGTCCGTCAACCAGACTCATGTCCATGTCCATTGTTCCTCAGAATCTGTCCTGCTGCTGCCTTTGTCTGCTGACATGACTGGCAACCAGTCCTCTATTGTAGCATCTGCACACACACTACAGATGGACACACTGGACTATGCAGATGAAAATATGAAAATGACCTTGACTGAGATTAATTCCATTCTTATGTGTTCACTGTGTAATCAGAATATTGGTCTCCTCGTCTTTATGGCCTGGTATATACATATATTTTTTTTTTTCTTTAAACTTCATACTTTTGCACATCCCTGCACAAAACTGTACAGCTCTTTAATTTATTTTATTTATTTATTTTTCATATCTTTTCTATTTTCTATTTACACTTCTTGGCTTGCAATACTTTTCTACTCAGTATGTTTATTGTTATGCACGAAGGCAAATTCTTGTAAGCTTAAACCTACTCCGCTCCACAGTGTCTCAGGTCTTATCAAGCATGAGATGAGGATGCAGCCGTCGCCCTGAGCAAACTTCCTCTGTCAGTGAGCAGTGGTAGGTGATGAATGGCCCGCTGCCATTGTATTAAAGTGGACAACTTCCCTTATAAGCATTTGACATCTGCGCTGTGTTAGGGGAAAAACCAACAGGTGACTGGAACAGCAGAGCAAACAGAGAGAAACAAGCACATCCCACGTGCCTCAACTGAAATGTACGTTACCTGATTGTGTAGAACCGACCTAAAGCAATGATCAGTGTTTGCTTAAACCACTTCTGTTTTACTACCTCATGTCAAAATGACATGAAAATCAATACACATCAACATAATTTAGTCAGTGTAAAAACGGAAACATTTGCCTTATTTAAACAGACATTTAAATAACTATCATCTCATCATCTGAACATCTCAACACACAAATGTCCAGTGCGCTCTGTGGGAAATGATATTACTGCTTATGTTTAAATGTTATGCTTAAAGGTGAGGGCGACATGACAGAGAGTTTGAGATCGAGCAGATAGCAGCGCACCACGCTGCTGTGTGCCAGGTTTTAAATCTTGCTGATATGCAGGAGTCGCACATTTTGCCATTAATCTTGTTGTGTTTGTTAAGATCAAAAGAGATCACAGCTTTTTTTTTTTATAATACTGCATTATAACACCCGCAGTACAAAAGTGCACAACAAGCAAGCACATGAGATTCATTTGTTTACAGCAGGTACATAAAAGCCAGCATCAAAGGTGAATGGCAATGAGTTATGCAATCTGTGTAATAAAGTTCTCCTTTCACTTTCAAATTGAGATTTAGACATCAGGAGCCATTGTCCTCTGTCATGATGACTGATCACATCTCACATATCATTAATATATACTATATCTACAGTCTGACAACACAATTTGACTAATGACCAATGAAAACCCTGTCGCTTAGCCAGCTATTGTTGTCCATGACAAAGAGACAACAGGAACATTTATGAATGCCTTCAGTGAAAACACTGTCAAGGTTTATCTGTGATTTAACAACCAGTGGAAAATAAGACTGGGACAGCACACACACACACACACACACACACACACACACACACACACAGCAATAAGCTAGGTCTTTCTTCTTCTTCCCATGTAAGTGATTGATAGCACAACTCTCTTATCGATTCTCATTGACTGCAACAATAAAATGACCCACATTTCTACATTGGCATCATTAAATGCAATTAAACAATAAGTGAGTGTAAAGGTGAGAGCAATTAGTGCCCACACGACTTTCACCCAACAGCCAAAATGTAAAAGTTAAGTCAGAGAAAAACAATGGAACAAGGACCTGGGCCACGTTTAATTAATTTAATCAATCGTTCATGTAGTCAAGGCACCTCAATAATCATAATACTTACAGACATTTGTTAAATTAGCTCTCTGACACACGGAGCGGCAATGCAATCAGCAACATTTACATTTTAAAGAGTTCCTCTCTATAGAAACGTATTAACATTAGCTACAGCTTGCGCCAGTTTACCATTTTAATGAGCTGAGGTTTGTGCTTAAAAATGCACAGACGCCGTCCAAACAACCAGCGAGGTTTCTGCTCGTTATTATGTGATGACACTTCAGAACTGATCACATTAATCAATACGTGGGTGTGTTTGATTCTCCATCACTTTAGAAATGGCACAAAGTGCAGATTTTCAACGCTGATTACTTTTTAAAATGTGCTCATTTGTGAAATCTGTTGTCTAATTGAACTGTCAAGGAAGGCCTGTATATATTTGACTCTTATTTTATTATTTTAATGATACCTTTATCTAATCCAGCTTGTGCCATAAGAAGATATGATACGGTGTACATGCTGGCCTGTTTTGTACAATATCCACATCACAGCTGATGAAAGCGAGCCGAATTTGAGATTTCGAGGAGTTAAGACACACCTGTTTGAAACCTGGATACTGTTCACGTGATCACGTAAACAGTAAACATATCCCAAATAAGATCAAAACCAAGACTCCAAACTAATGTGCATGCAAAGTCACTCACTGAGGGTTAACATCTCAATCAGCCATGCAGCCAGCGACACCAGCAGCTCCTGCTGAATGCAGTTGTTGTGTGTTAGCAGAGTGAACGCAGGGTGTCAGCTAGCAGGCGGACTGGGTGGCCTTCAGCTCCGAGACAGACCAGCAGCCCCCACAAGGACCCCTGGCTGGGGGTGGGGTGGGGGTGGAGGTGCTGCTGATTGTATGTGTGTGTGTGTGCATGAGTCCTTTTGTACATGTGAGTTCCTGTGTGTGTGTGTAGAAGATCAAGGGTAACCCTGGCCATAGAGAAGGTCAGCAGTGTGACAGCGAGGCTCTCCTAGCGACGGAGCCCAGGAATGTTCTCAGGGCCTGGGCCAGGGGAAGTCGGCTGCCCTGGAACAATCACACAAGAGTTAATATTGGCCCTGCAGGTCAGAGGTTAAATGCCTTTAGGTCACAGGACGGAGGAGGGCTGCAACCAGACACAGGGGAGGGGAGCCAAAGACTGAGGCCGTGCTGCCATATCTGTGTGTGTGTGTGTGTGTGTGTGTGTGTGTGTTCCAGCATTATGTTGTGTGCCACCCCAGCAGTCTCTATAGGACACAAGAGAAGGAAAGAAAAAAGTATCCTAGACTTTCCCTGTTTCTCAAGAGCCCGGTCAGGATCCCGCTGGATATTAAAGAGTGTGTTGTTGTCGTGGATTCCAACTTTCAGTTCAGTTGTATTCACTGTAGAAATAAACCAAGATGGCTTCATATCTGCTTTATTGGTTTCAAGTCTTGGTTTGAACTGAGGAAAAGAATGTAGCAGTTACAAATAATCAAATTTACACAAGAGGCTGAACAAACCCAACTGGAAAGTAACCTACTCAAAACAAGAATCTCCATGACAAACATCATAATATTGAATATGTGAATCCAACTTCAGGGTTGTGGTGTTCAGGGCAGCAAAGATTTTAGAAAAATCAAGATGAGTGGTTGCCAGTGGTTTTGGCTCGTGTGTGTCCCCTTAAAATGAAGCAATGTTTGTCACCACATAGCAGGTTTATAACCTCAATCATTTTAGGGTTAAAACTCTGAGCTATTTCACAAGACAAAAGAATCATCATGTGACCCCTTTGGGGACATTATTAGTTAATATAAAAGATAAAATGATTATTATTATTATTATTATTATTATTATAAAAAATTGTACATATAATTTACTAATTCAAAAAGGCAGATTTTGATTTAGTGTTAAATTATCCTCTGAGCTGCCTTGCATTGAGACAGAATAGATTTTACAACCAAAAAGATTATATTATATTATATTATATGATATTATAGTATATTATAGTATATGCTAGCATTTCTGCCAGTGGGTTTAAAGGTTTAGAGACCAGATCGTATGAGAGTTTAAGTGAATTTTAAAAGAGAGCCTGGTTAGTTCTAGCAAAAACAGACTGTTGATCTAGTTTTATTGCTGTGACCAGTTGGAATAAATACCCTCACAGATAAATATAGATATATGGTGCGTCATATAGAGTTATGATCATGTTATTATAATACACTATGCGTTGAGCATCAAGCTTCCTCACTTTACACTTTCTCTCTTTTTGAGTCATGCATCCGGGTTGATGTATTTTATACAAGTGCTGAGAAAGTTGGATTGTCCCCATGAGAAGTCAGTGAGACTCCATCCTCTCGCTCTCTGCTCTCCTGCTCCCCACCCCTCCCCCCAAGGCTCAGGTTACTGTGGGAGGAAGGAATGTATGAATGGACGGCCCTCCACACACATGCACGTGTCTGCACGCACACACACAGATTCCCTGAGCGCTCGGGCGCATTCATTCACAAATATCTGGCAGAGCCTGTCACCTGACCTTGTCCAAACAGAGGAAAGCCAGAAAGATAGAGCTGTTGACTCGATACGGAAATGCTTTTAAAAGCTGCTGCACTTATCAATACAACACAGTCCAGATATGAAGCCTTTGCACCAGTGACCCTGTGCTGAATGGAGTCAGGAGAACAGATGCCCATGGTTTAGCGAACTCCATTTTCTGAATCCAAAGCCTTTGTTCCAGATGCAGATAGAAATAGTCCCACTGGTTGATTGAATCATCGTGGACCATCAGCACCTCAAACATGTTCGTTAATGTAAGTTTTGGAGCCACAGTAGGATCCTTTGGCATGTTCCCATGTGAAGGCAGGACTCTCCCTGTTGAACAATGATGGATCTCTTCAGGGCTGGATGTTTGATTAAGGGGAGTGTGGGTTGTTCACCATTATCTCTTCAACTGAAGCAGAAACCACATGAGCCTGAGCACACTACTGTAGTAATCACTGATGAATGAGAGACATGAGACGCCTGTCCACACCGAGGCTAGGGGGGAGATGGCTGAGGTGGAAAAGGTCAGGTCTGGTTGGTTTTAAGATGGACTAAAATAAATCATCAATGATCAATGACTCTATCTCATATCTGCAAGCCTGTGTGTCAAAACAGAAACAAATATTCCAGCCGGCATTATATCCAAGACTGACCTGGGTTTAGTGTCTTCAGGTAGGTCAAGGGGGAAGGTGTATTAAACAGATATCCGGCCCGTATCTCAGATAAAACTCATTCTGGTGTCAACAGCTGTTTCCGCCACATGTTGGACTGTTTCTTTTAAACAGCTAATGGTGAGGTGCAGCCTTGGCCTGCACTGTGTTCTGCTTACTGATAACTGAAGAACATTGTCAGCGGGATTAAGTTGAGACGTCTTCAGGGTTTGATGGTTAGGGATACATCACCTATCGAAATGTAAATGCTTAATGTTGTGGTTTTACAACTTAAACATGTAGGGTTCAGTCCTTAAAAATTCAAAGACACTTCTTTGCTTTCAGCTGTTCAGCCTTTGAGGTCTTCTTCTGTTTAATCCAAGCAAACCTGTATATATATAAATATATATATGTACTCTTAACTCTCACCAGCCTGCCACCGAAGGATTATTCCCAGGAATTACCTGCTTGGTGTCCAGGTTGAACTCTGTTTGCAGAGATCTATTACACAGATTCATTCAACGTCATAAATAATGAGATTCACTGGGTCACATGGAGCATCTTCACACTCTCATTGTCCTGAAAACCTCTCTCCATCTTTCCTCTCCACCTGTACAGCGTGGGTGTATCAGCTCTGCCATCTGCCACACCTTGGTTATAATAACAGGGGTTTCTCTCACATGAGCTGTAGAAGTGCTTCTCCCACTGCCCTCATTTAGCAAGCCATTTAGTTCCTCGCAGCAGCACAGTGGACTGTAAATGCTTTTATCAACACCGGCAGCCTCATGTGACATTCCAGCAGCCGGCAGATCAAACACAGCGCAGGGTGAGGCCTTGGTCAGGTCCAGCTTTACCTCCTCTATCTACATCCTGAGACAAAGTTAATCAGGTTTAATGTCTAACTATCTGGCTGCAGGCACCGCGCTCCATTTACAGGAATCCAAAAGTGAAACTGCGTGGCGGAAAATGTCTGGGGTGTAGTTGAATCCAATTTAGCACAGCCTAGGCTGTTGATTGAAATTGGGTGTTGTTGTAATCTGTTTCTGCCTCTAGGGGGAGCTTAACAGTCAATTCCTCACGAGGGAGGAGAGGAGAAGAGAGCAGAGGAAACTCGACAATGCATTTCCTGTAGAAAATGTCTGTTACTGCTGACAGCCGAAATGTAGCCTGAAAATGCTGAGAGTAGAAAAACTCTGCAGGCAGATGAACTGCCCTGCTGAGTCAGCCATCACACACCTATCATTTCCCCTCACTACATTGACTGTTGTAAATCAAGTCTCTCTTTGCTGCGCTCTCTTTGAAACACTCTGCCAGAGCCAATATCAGGATTTTTAATGGAAGCGGCAGATAGCAGATATTTCAAAATAAAATAGCAATGACAATAATTCCAAAACAATATTTCTGTGTTTCTGGAGTTTTGTTCTTAATAAGGTGGAAATGTCATAGAAACAGACTGAATCAATAAGTTTAGTTTGGTTAGCAGCTCCAGAAGGTACAGCTATTGGTTTAGTAAGTAACCAAGTAAGTGCAAAATCACAAGTATCTAAAAACACTTTGCAAATATATTCAAAGAGCAAAACAAAAGCGGTTTCATTGCTTGATAAGGCATTAAGCTTTAAATAAGCTAAAAGATCCGAATGTAGCAGATATACAGTCAGACCTTTACATCCAGATGTATGCAAGTGAAAATAAATCGATTTTCAGTGTATTTAAAAAAGAAAATCTCAAAATCAATTTATTGATCTTAGTATATTGTCACCTAAAGCATGTCAACAGTAAGTAAAATTCATTAACTACAGTAGTTTATAGAGTATCCATACAGCTGATAAATGCTAACATGCCATCACTCAGGTGCAAGTGAGCAGTATATTATGGATGCGTATAAAACTGCATAAAACTCTACAGATGAGCCAAATAAGACACAACACTCGGAGACAAACATCTCATTTCTATGTCTAAATGAAACTCTGTAATCACAACTTAACAATCCTTTTTCAAAATGGCATTTTTGCAACAAAATGCAGCGTGTGAATTATTCTTTCAAAGCAGCAACAACACACTTTATGTACTTTATACAAAACACTGCTGTCTTTAGCACTTTGTATACCTTTTTCATTTTCTCATACAGGCTTCTGTGAAACATTGTTCCAGTACTGAGCATCTACTCACACTTCAATGAACACAAAAATAGAAAGGCTTCAGAAAAAATATATTTATTTTCCATTACAGGTACAAGAAAACCCAAAGAAAAGACTAATTACAGTACAGTGATAAATACAATATGTTACTGTAAACTCACCAAAACAAAAATAATGACAGTAAAATTAGAATGCAATGGTAAACAAATACAGTTTTTGCAGATTGCCGATTGAATAGAAGTGTTTTCCCAATGATTGCACTTCAATGAACACAAAAATAGAAAGACTTCAGAAAAAGTATATTCAACTAATTTTATTGCCATTGCAGGTTTTTACAACAACAACTGTGCTAAGGCTCAGACTGATTGGTGTTCATTTAGAGTATAAGTGTTTTTACGTGTGTGTGTGTGTGTGTGTGTGTGTGTGTGTTGCCATTTTCAGGTATGTTTTGCATTTTGAAGAAGTGTTTTCTCAATGATTGCAAGAGATTTCATTCTTGAACAAAGTGTCTAATGTAAAAAACAACGTGTAGTGTTTTGCAAGAAGTGTGTTGCAGAGGTGCAAACAAAGTACAAAGCAGAAAATGTGTTTGTACCTTTGGTGCCTTTGTTTAAGGCACGGTTACAAAAGTTAAAGGTTTTGATGCTTTTGTCCGAGCTTTCACTTTCAGTGTGTAAGCAATCGGCAAAAACTGTAACTAATACAGGCATACCGGTGTTAAATGTGTTTTCCTGCCCTGCCCCCCTGCTTGCTTACTTCATGTGGTAAGGCCAGCTTTATGTGTCAGCACAGGGGCAACATGGGAGGAAGTTTGCTTCAAGCCCATCCGTTTTTGTTCAGAGGAAGCTTTATCGCTCAGATCTGTCTGTCGTCGAGTGCCGGCCTGCAGAGAATGCTGTTAGCATGTGTGTCTGAGAGAGAGCGTATGTCTTTCTAATAAGTCCACATAGAGAGATTCCTCCACAGCCTCAGCCTCCGCCCACATAAACCCACTCCTTCCCATGGCAGGGTGGTGGTGGTTTCATGTGTTGGGTGGGGGGTTATTGCATAAGCAGACAAAACAGTGAAGGAAAGAAAAAGATGATGTGAGAGAGGAATAGTGAGAGCGTTGAAGGGCTTAACGATGTAACAAGTGGAAGAGAGGAGAGAGGTAACAATCCAGAGCATTGCATTGTGTGTGTGTGTGTGTGTGTGTGTGTGTGTGTGTTAGATGGGTTTTGTTTTGACCCACACCAGTCAGAGGTTTGGGTTCAGACTGGGAAGAAAAGCTGTTTAAAGTAATGATGTGCTATACAGTATATTAGCTATATTTTTCCCAGATTCCTCATTTAATAAAACCCAACCATGAGTTTTCAACAGTTCATGAGAGCTTTTACACTTGCTGTTCTTAACACCCTAAATGGTTGATCATTCCCATCAAATGAGCTCTGGGATACAGGAAGTGATTTTTATAGTTCCAGCAGTAATAGCCACCACACCTGGGAGACAAAGAGCAGACACTGGTCTCGATTAAAAAGTGATCTCTGCTCTGTTCATCCATCCATTAATTGGTATTCCATCCCTGTTAAAGGCTCCTGCGTACTTATGGTGCCCATTAGCATGAGCCTTCACAATGTCATCATCATTGCATGCTAACCTGTCACATGGCTCCCAAAAGTGGAAACGTTGCGCTCTGTGGATGCACCAGTTGCAAGTGGCCCATTGTTGACAGCTGGCTCTGCGTGCTATGCAACACTGGCTCTGACCTGACATCTGGATCAATATCAGCCAGACGTTTCTATAAACCTTACATGACACGTGGATGAGAGTGAAATAAAAAGAGTGAAATTGACATAAAAATGGATTAGCATAAATAACATAAATAACAACATAAATACAGGTTGTGTATGTGCTGTGTGGTCGGATGTGTTGTCTTTTAAAATGGATGATCAGACGGGGGGTCAGAGGAGACAGAAAGTTGTGCTCTTACTGCCACGTAGCCTCTGACCTTGTCTCAGCAGGCTTACGTCATCATTTTCGAGAAGCTGCTTTTTCTCCGTCGACATGAAAACACCAGGTGGAAGAAAAAAAATGTGGCCATTTGTGGATGCAAGGCCAAAACGGAGTTGTGTTGTGATCGTGTTTTTAAATGTGGCCAGCTTAGTGTGGACTAGTCTGAAACACAGATTACTTGGGCTCAGATGAATGAAAGGCGCTGTGCTATTCAATGTCAATTTCCAAAGGTTTAATGTCTTTTCTCCTAAATTGTAGCTACAACAGATTTAAAGCTGCATTAACAGATTTGTTTGGGCCACTTTGGGGAAGTGGAACAAACTGTAAACACAAAATTGACATATTTTTACCTATTAAAGTTGTTATGGTGTTGGGCAAATATTCCAGTATTCTCTCTCTGTTAGCTCTGTTTTTGGTTTCCACCAAATCCTGAGGGAAATATCTGGCCCTTTAGCTGCTAAATGCTCCACTACGTTCACCAGATATTCTCTAACTGTCTCTGTCTGCTGTTTGCTGCTGAGCAATTGCAGCTGAAACAACGCTGGTAACACTGAGCCAAAACAAAGTCGCAGGCAGTAAAACAAGCTAAAAGAGCTAAAGGCGCTAATATGCTTCATAGAGCTGAGGGGAACGGCACATGATAATTCTCTGAGGGTTTGTCACTATGAGCGGCCCCTTTCACGTTACTCATAGTCATTTGACCCATTGTTAATATGAAACTATTGATTAATGCAAGGTAAAATCCCTGAAGTGCCCAACAGCATCGCTAAATCACAAAATGTCTCCACTTCTGACTTTTTCAAACTCAACACAGTTCAACAGAGATGAGTTTTAGGGAAACTTTGGAGGTTTGATGGCACTTTTGGACTTTGGTCCATTTCAAATGTAGATGCTTAAACCAGCTATCCAGCACACTAACGCAGTTTCATTCCATGTGAAACCTGTATAGATTAATCTAGAAACAAACGGCAGCTCTACAGAGAAGATTACACACTCAAGTAAACCATTCTTCTCTCTTCAGTATACATGAAAGACAACCTTGTGGAAAAAAGAAAGAAGGGCACGGCCACTTTCACTCAAACCAGAAGCTTTAAGGCAGTAAGGAAACACGTCTTCCCCGGCTCGAACCTTAATTCAATTTGGGGCTGAAAATCAAGCACCTACCATATCGCTTTTGGGTAGTTTGTGCTTCAGGAAACAGTGGAGGGGGGATAAAATTGCAGTGCAGGAGGGATCAGATTGGTATCAGGGCTCTTCCTGCCTGCTGCAGTCCAGCATTAAACATCAAAGAGGCCTCAGCCCAAAGGGCTGCTGGGTGACCTGGAGGGTCACTGTGTGTGGTCAGGCTTTGTCCAACCTTCTCAGAGTCTGTCAGTCTTAATACAGCAGCAGTTTAAAAGTATACATTTTAAGAATCATGTGCTTAAGATGAATATTTATATTTTAAAGCACCTCAAAAAGCTGAGCACCTAGGTGAGGATGTTCTGGTACCATTTAATTCAGTCTTTAGTCAGAGTCGTGTGTTTTTTGTGACTGGTTGCAGCAGGAAACGTGCTGGTTGGTAGAGATGAAAAGCTGGCTTCCAGTTGGCTGAGGGGACTCGTCATGTCAGAAGGAGGGCCAGCCAACCTTCTCCAGAACTGTTGACATGGGAGTGGGATCATCTGTTGTAAATGGAGGCAGATCTCAAGTATTCTCTGCTGGCTTGTCTCTTTGTCTCCTGCTTTTGCGTCTTATTTTTGTCTCGTAGTTTGAAGCTTTCCTATCACTCAGCTTTCAGTGTTTGAGTCTCAACACCTGCAGCAGGATTTCCTCTTTAATTCCAGGATGATCTGCTCTTAACGTCTCTACTCCACAGCACTTTACATATCTCCATTTCTTCTCCAAACGCTATACATTTACAGGACACTGCTGTAGGTGATATTTTGTCCAGAATCCCATGCTTTTTGTTACAACAATTTTCAATGTCATTCTTGTATCAAAACTACATTGGACACTAAATCTCTCCACTTAAATGATAAAAGGACAAAAATAGCCATTTTCAGCATTTATAGAGGTGGGGCACAACATGAAGTCCCAATCCCCCTCTCCTTTCCTCATCTAACACCATCCCTCCTGACTCCTCCACCCCGATAGCATTGTTATCTATGAGGCAGAGGGAGGTGGTGGCCAAACAGATAATGCTCCACACGTCCTCCAACCAGACCAGCGAAGTACACAACCACAGACAGAGTAACCTCACTAACATCTACGGTGGAAGTCTGGGTTACTTACATGACCCGATGTGATGCAATCGTATAAAAGTGTTGGTTTATGGTTGATTTACAGTTGTACATGAATGTGTTATGGCCTACGCACATAGCTCTATAGCTACACCGTAGCTGACGTGCACCTTCAGAGAAACCACATGGAGACCACAAGAACTGTGATTTGTCAGGACGGTCTACTTGTGTATTCTCCTACTAACTTACTGATGCCAGTAGAGGCATGAAGCAGTTATCTTCTCCTTTTCAGTAACACACGTCTAGCAAAGCTAGCAAACCTTCTGCTCACTGTCACCCCGGCTTTCTATCACAGTGAATGAAACAACATGACTGCACAGAACAGTCCCATATTCAGTTATACGAGAAGGCAAAATAGAAGTTACCTGGCTGTAACTCCAGTTCTATAAGAACGTGGAGGCCACTGTCGCTCTGTATGGCAAAGCAAATGAAAGAATGTGAAGAACAGTTACTGTGGGAAATATGGTTGTGGGTTGTGGGTGCAGCCTATCCCAGCATGCAATAAGCCCAAATGATACTTTGTGCATTTATGGCGCCGTGAGCGTCGAAGTGACACATATTTTGATATCTGCTCATGTCCACAAAGTCTGCACGCTGCTCAAAATGTATGGTCATGTGAACTGTGCGCGCCTACAAACACGCTAGTTAAACTTGTGGAACACGTTTGTGTTCTCAGTGTAGTATGCACAGAACCACGCTGCCTGCATCCATTTGGGAGTATCATGGCCTCAAGTCGGAAGACAAAGAAACCTCCTGGACAATTGTCAACATTTCACAGGCCTGACTTTTTTCCTACACGAGGTGAACATGCAAACTCCAAACAGAAAGAACTGAGAACTATGGCCGTTCAAACCCAGGTCTTTCCTGCTATGAGGCAAGCCCAGATCAATCCAAGAAATCCATTTGAAATAATAACCAGGTCTAGACAAAGCAGCTGAAACTTTCACTGGATGAGATCAACAACACAGAAACTCTCGCTCAAACATTTTCAAAACCCAAAACACATGTAGAGAAACTGGCTTACTGTGTGCTCTCCAGCGTGACTTTACAGAGGCAGTTGATTCCCACAGGCCTCAGTAAAGTCTACGAGTTAGCGGGGATCCCCTGTCCATGAAGACATGTGTGGTCCCTCCATCATCCTTTTCTCCCTCCCCCTCCATGGCACTGTTTCACTGGCTGAGGCTCCCCTCCAACAATCAGGGCCTTCATGGGGGCCATAATGACAAAATGAAAGCCAGTTGTGTGTCTGTGGAGGTTTTAATGACTTTCAGAGCTGCTGTGGAAATGCTGGGCTCAGTCCAAACACACACTGCAAGCTGCAGAAAGACAAAGAAACTCATGGCTGCATTGCAGGACTGCAGCAGATCTCTTCTTGTTTTTGTGCAGTGATGAGGAGAATAGTAATGAAGACGGGACTGTACAGTTAAGTAGTTTTCAACCAAATATAGACTATTGAAGGCTGATGTGATGTGTCAATCAAAACAAGCAATATTAGAAATAGGGAATTAGTTTGACTTCTCACAGTTTCTCTCTGAACAACGAGTGAATCCCATGAACTTCCACCTGAATGACAGCAGTCTGTTTAATGTTGATTTTGTGTTGACGTACTGAAATGACAGGACCTTCCTGTTTCACTTCCTTTTGCCAGCAGATTGGGAGATGGGAAGCTGCTGTCTGAAACCAAACATGTTTGTCTGGTCTTCACCCTGCTGCAGTCAACTGGAGGTGGAGGTGCACAGCACTAACACTACAGCTGGAACGCACAGGAACAAATATTTGAACAATTTTTCTTAAACTGGCTAGGTGAGGTTCCAAGCAAAAGCATCAGAAAGAGGAACGGCAATGCAAGTCTTACACTTTTCAGCACGGGATAGCATGATATTTATCATGGTAATTCATGAGCTGGGAGTTTTTTTTATCACACTGTTATCATCTCAGTGCTGTAGAGTCATTGATTGATTGCTGGTTTCTTGTTTCTATCCATATCTACTCTATCAGGCCACCCTTATCATGATGCTTTGAACATTTAGCATTGCAATTCTGTAATTAAAGGATGGTCAAGATCGATGCAGCAGAGGCACAGATATTCTGAATGTTAGTCTCCAGTATGGGTCGTGCTCCAAAAACACTGGATCCTACACTTCCCATAATGCAACTCGTCTTTCATTAGACACACGCCTTAGCTCCATGCCACCAGTTTGTAACACAGGGTTTCTGTTAAAGATTTGGAGATGATCTCCAAGCTGTTACTTTATGCACAAAGTACAGTCCACAAAGAATACAGATCTTTATGTTTTCCATTACTGCGTTATAAACTTTAACCAAAACAGTCACTAGCCGAGTTTCTATGAACTGATTTATATGCACATTTTGAAGTATTGCATTAGAAAAGCTGTATGGAAACGGCAAAATTTGATAAAACTTCCTCAATTGTGCAAAAAAGTTTTTACGCTCTCTAGAGGTGGTTTTTTAGATGGCCAAGGCGACTTGTTTTGTTTCCGGTTCACAACCTCTACTTCTTCTAATCTGTTTACTGGAGGATTACAGCCATGCGTAAAGCGTAGCCTATACCACCAACTTCTGACCAAACTACGCTTTGCAACGAGCCGAGTTTATTCGCTCCAAACCAGTTAAAGGAAACGCAGCTAATTCGCATTTCTGTTTTGCAACATTTCAAAAGTTTGCTTAAAATTCACTTGACAAATGAACGGAAACACGGCTAAAGTGTATGAACAGCCGTGCTTCTGGTTGTTCTTCACCTCCACAGGTAAGCCTCTACTTCACTAATAACTCGTTGGTCACTACTTCTGTCAGGTGACACATGCAGCTGACGTCCTGAGGTGTTTCAGTGACAGAGAAAAGAGAGAAGAAGTTTTAATTGTCTCACGAAAAGAACTGTGTGAATGGTGTGTCCAGGCTGTGTGGATCTGCTAAAAGTCCCTTTCCCCTGTGCAAAGCATCCACATAAAGTTAACTAAGCAGCCACTGATTGTGTTGGACATTGATAGACATGAACTGTTTTATAGTGTTTAGGTCAGCTGCCGAGTGCTGTGTGTCGGTCTCTGCAGAATGCCAGACAGACTAAATGCTGCTGAAACACGACTCCTGAATTCCAGCAGGCTTACTTATCACTCAGTGGTAGAGAGACAGAGCAGCAGAGTGAGGGAGAGAGAGAGACTGGGGTCGGTTTGGATTGACAAATCAGATCAAATATCAAACAGGCCAAGTCAAGCTCTCCTCTCTAAGCTGTCTGGAATGAGTGGGCTGAAGTGAGTGGGAGGAGTTCAGGGTGGGAAATCAGGTGTAGCTGGACAAACACGCATGCTAATGTTTGGGTCATTCAGTGTGTTCACACGCAGCTTTCTGCCCTGGATTTGTAGCCGTTTCTGTAATATGAATAACGCAGGTCGACTTCTGCTGGAGAAGCTTGATTTCTGAAACTTTAGGAAACTGAAAATCCGACATTCACACCCACTTCACACCATGAATGGTCAGCTGTGGGGAGGAGGAAAAGTAAGCAGAGTTTCAGCTTCTCTCTCCTTTATCACCCTTTATACAAGGATTTCTGTCACTTTTCATGTGTACAACCGAGTGCAATGAACACAATGAACACCTTCCAGGAAAGACTGGGCCTCATGCAAGAACATTTTTGTATTCTCATCATAAACTTCTCTGACTTTTTTTCTGTCAGGTTTTTTTTTTCAAGTCGGATTCACCCAACCCTCTTAAGTGGACAAAGTTGCCGTAAATTATTCGTTCCAGCCTGATGAATACCACTTCTTCATGAGGAGGTGTGTGTTTGTGAGATATCATCAAGAGCACCATCACATAATTGACATCCCTAGAATTGCCATATAAAGCTGCCTGCTCCACTCTGTTTGTTGAATGTTACCAATGAGTACGAAGAAGAATTTATACGTAGGTTTTCCATTCAAAATTGTACATTTATTCTAAACAATTAGAAGATATTAATAGTACAGCTGACATGTTATCAGAGCAGCGATGTACTGTGACAGACATGAAGACAGAAATGTTTACATGAAGTTAGATGCTACAAATGTCTTTCTAAAGCAAAGCGGCCCAGGTCTAATATGAGAGGAGGTCATGTGACAGTCACAGAGATATCAGACAAGAGAATATTACAGCAGGTGATGTTACACTGTCGGAGCAGAGGATGATATTGAACAGAGACTGTGACAAAGACTCTGAGGCAGCTGTCAGATGGAGAGGATTTCCCAACAATACTGAACTGTAGCAGTTGCTGTGTCAAATTATGCCAATAAAAAGTATAAAATCTATTTTTTTTAAAAACCTCTCAGTAAGTTGGCAGCCATGATGATAATGATGATGAAATGGTGAACAGAAGATTAATTTTGCATTAAGTGTGTTTCAGTTACATGTTTTATTATAGTTCATTTCACTGTCATATTTAAAGTATGAATTCATTCAGATTAAGGCCTGTCATAAGTTGATTTTCAAATGGGTGTTTTTTTCCACTGTGGAGAGAGGGAGACTGTATATTTGCTCGTACTCTAGAGAAAAGTACGTTAAAATTGGTGAGCGTCACAAATTCTCTCAAATCACTCGTACGTGCCAATTAAGAGCGAATCTGTATGATGTGTTCTTGCATGAGGCCCATTGTCCGAAAGTGCGTGTTATTCCAATACAATTATGATGTCTCCCCCCTCCCTGTGATGGCTGGCTTTTCACTCCACCTTCACGGTTGGCCGTTTGGAACTGCTACAAACACTTTTGCCTTCTGACATGGTCACACAACAATAAGCTTGCCTTAGGCGTCTGACTAAAAGTTCAAATATACTCTGAAACGGACAGCAGACATATATAGACATGTTTATACTACACTGGGTGTCTGTGCAGGGGACTCTCACCCCCTCAGTTTACATCCTGCAGACCCTCACAGCTTCGTGGACAGTTTTAAAGTGTAACAACTTAAACCTAAATTAAAGAAGTATTTTCTTCAGTCTCCACAGTCTGTACATCTCACTATGGAGCCTGTCTAAAGCTTAAAATAATGGGTGCATGGTGAGCAGCTGTATGTAAACATTTACAGTAATCACATTATTGTAGAACATGTAAATGCATTCTCTGATTTCCCGCCTTTTTAACCTGGTCTCTCCCACCTGGCTTCTTGTTGGCGTATAAACTAAGACCATATTTACACTGAGTCACATTCACTTCATGCGTCTCGGGCGGATAGGATAGCTATCTGAGTGTAAATATATCCAAGAAGCATTCAAGATGGACTGAAATCCTCCTTCTGCGTCACCACCTCTTTCTGGACTGGAGGAGGGCCGACCCCGATTTACATATGGCCAAGAACACAAAGACGGATTGTAATCAGATTTGTGATCTGACCAACAGAGACACATACTGTATATGAGTGAGTGTAAATGAAGGAGTCTTGAATCTCATCTGGATTGTATCCAGCTATGAGACACATAACTGAAGCTTAACTGAAGATGAAGATACTGTGAGGCTGTGTTCAGACCTCCAGCTAAAAAAGTTGAACCTGCCTCAACATTTGCCCCAACACAATGACATCCAACAACACATTGCATATAAGCAAAGCTGTAAAATTCTGTCTCCTATAATATACCACTGCACAGTGCTTCGGCATCCGATTAAGCCTTCAGACTCATGGATCTGTTCCTCAAAGCGGCTCCTGGATTGTATCGTCTCACTGGTACCTGACGCAACAGCAAACCTGAATGTAAAATATCTGCTGATATGAAATGATCAGGTTTATACATCTGTACATCAAACAATATTAGTGCAACATGAGTAAACCGATATTGCTTATTAAACCTGACAATAAAACTAAGAACACGGATTGCCTGGGCTCTAATTCAGCTCCACAGTGGCTTTAAACCTTCTGCAATTTAAATTTTTAAAAATGTAAAGAGTTAGTGAGTATAACCATAATATATAACATCTTTCATTTATCAGGTACACATGCTGTATGATATAGCTGCTGGAAACACCTAACTCACAGCAACATCTTTGGAACATCCCAAAAATGTCCATAAAATGTGTGTGATGCTTGAATAATGCAAACACTGCTAATGTAACAAAACAATCAAGGAGAGGCAGTAATTCTCTGATAGGAGGGGGCAAATTCCTGTGTGTGTGTGTGTGTGTGTGTGTGTGTGTGTGTGTGAATGATAGGCTTGTAAAGAAGGGTTGAGTCTAGGTGTCACAGTGAGGGGAGATGTTAGATTTATGTTTGCATATAGAATTTGGTGCTGGAGCTGCTCAGTCCTAAATCATGAGATATATCCGGTCTGTGCTGCTCTCTCTCTCTCTCTCTCTCTCTCTCTCTCACTTACACACACACACACACACACACACACACAAGCACGCACTGCTTACCAAAGCTTAACATAGCCTCTGTTAGTACTTTTAATTCAAAGTAATGCCAGTAACATGCCTACCTGCAAGCTGAAGTGGTATCCAGCTCACATTTTAGAGTAAAACTGTGGAGTGATGGGATTTGATGTGTGAAATGTAATTTGGACTATGATATATGATATGTAATGACATAACGCTTGCAGACAGGATAACCCACATAACTCTACTTCTTGCCTTACCTGCCAATATAAAAATGTTCATAGCGGAAAGATGTACTCAAATCACTCGATCAGACAGTTCTGGTGTCAGCTCTTCAGTGTCTATCAAGTAGATTAAGCCTCAATTTCATAAATATGGCAACAGAGAAGTGCGGGTTGAATTTGGACAGATTTTGACACTTCTGTTAACACATAGAGCAGTGTGATTTTGTGACCCCAGCCTGTCAAGACAATCAGTCCACATATTTTCTAACAATAAAGGGTATGGCCGGAGCTTTTTTGGCTCACTGCTTTTTTGTGTAGGTGAAGAGATGAGATTTTCAGACAGATAAGGCCGGGTGCTCATCGTAGGCAGTGGCATCATGTTCCTGGTGATAAGAGGACGTCTGAATGTGGTGCGCTGGTGCCGTCCCGGTCAGTTCATATCATTGGCAGCAGCTTCTGCTTTCATTAACACAAGGAGTAGGGGGATAATTGTTACGGAGCCTGGACCGATCCAACTTGAGTATTACGAGTTACTTTAATGGTGAAGTAGGTCATGCTGTGAGAAGAAAGAAGGTGAATTACTTTATTAATCCCTTGGGGGAAATTACATTTTTTCACTCCATTATTATTTTTTACACATGCACATAGGCCCAAAATACACACATAAGTGATGGTAAGTAAGAAGTAATTTTAGTCATTTTCTTTGATCACTGCAATAGAAAAAAAAATGCTGTAAATGCAGTTAGTAAAGCACGATGTTTGATGCAGGCATTGTCTTCACTCTGACATCTTTCTTTCTGATGAATATTCTCTACAGCTCTGACCACTGCAGCCTCACAGACAGTAACCTCCATGTGATCAATACACTTGGTAGGATTTGGCTGTTTTTTTAAGCAAGGGAATGAGAGCTATGTAGTGTAACATGATGTCATGCTTTTGGTGGAGCGGGGGGTAAGTGAAAGGGCAATGAGAAAGAGTATTTGCTCATTTGCTTTAGTTAGATAGACAAAAGTGTTCGATGAACTACTGGTACTGTAACAATACAACTCTACAACACTGTCAGCAGAAATAAGCCTTTGAAAGGAGACATTTCATTTCACGGGCTTCCTTGGTCTGGTATGACCAACGCTGGCTGATCAAACTAAGTAGATGTTGCTGTGTAACTGAAATTACCGAGAAAGTTCCCTGACTTAACTTCTTCTCTATTTGTTCTACTGTTACACTATGTTTTAGCGTTTGCCATTATTCCATAGCTACCACTTGTAGCCACAGTGGGCGCTATTTAGCTAAGGTTAAGCTAAGCCTAGCTTATAGCAACTGCTGAACCCCAAGCTGATTACAGCCTGTGTTCTCCATGAAGGACCAACCTACACATTTTTGACACCTACCTTTCAAGTCTACAGGAGGTGAGTGCTACAAAGACAAAATAAGACAAAGAAGAAGGAGTATCACTTTAAAGTTTGTATTATTGCATGCTTGTATTACCATCTACAATCTGGTCATTAAAAGTTAGAAAAGCGGGAAGAAAGGGTTTGATGCTGCTGAAGCCTCCTGCCTGTAATTTCTAAACACAATAAACCTGTATTAAAGGCATTCCTCCGCTGACATTGAGCTATGCTGTCTGAGCTTTAAAGACATTTAGGATTGCCTCATCACAGCGTTAAAAGTGTCTTTGTTTAGAGAGCAAGCCTTGTAAATCCAGCCTGCGTTTGTCATACAAAATGGTCCTGAACCTGTTTTGACTGATACCATGTTTGCCCCAGCAGCTTTTAAAAGTAACCTTTCCCACATGCTGGAGTTAAAGTTTAGTAGGCCAAGCCTTCTAATGTGCCTGTGTGGGCAGGAATGAACTAGCTAACAAGCTGCCTGTCTGTGGCGGTGAGAAAATGCTCTTTGGGAAGTGATAGCACATTCCTTGTAATTTTCCCACACAGACGGAACAAGCATAGCACAAGAGAAATGAATGCTATCTTATCGGAGTGTGCACACGAGGAGATGCATATGTTACACCATGTATGTCTGCATTGTCTCCTTTGTTTTTATCTGCTTGCAGTTTGGGTCAGCAGGTTAATGCTGGGCTGTTGCTGCACAAATTTGGAATCCGCCATTTGACTCGGTTTGGTCATATCCAGGAAGCTGTTACAGAGGGGACCACATTCTTCTTGACATGACATGCTTAGCAGGCTATGTCAGTCTCTGACATACACAGCAGTCGCAGTCACTGTCCTGGTCAGTGCAGCGTTGCACATTAAGTTTGTTAATGATTAGAAATATATGTGTGTATCATCTGATAAACAAATTACCTATGTTTAATCAGTGTTCAGTTGTTACATTTATTTAAGTTTAGTTAAGTAAAGGAACATTAATTCAAGTTCAATGCATTGAGTCCACAGATCATTTCCATTGCTGTTTGGTCATTCCTAAAGCTGCAAAGAACTTGAGTTCTTGCACTCCAAATAAGACAATGATTTTGATGTGACAGCACAACATCAAATGACAAAATCAGTGTGACACCTACTCCCTATTTATTGTCTGACATCACTTCTTCAGGGCATCACAAATTCAGGGCTTGTCTCTGTTGTTTTCTACCATTAGATTAGATGAAAACATTGACTGAACTGTACTGGAGCACAGAGAAGAAGAATAGAAGGATTTTTGCACAATTCAGTGACTGTGAATTCAGCTGTTCATTTCAGTTCAGCTGCCTGGTGGTATGATTACCCTCCCTGTAGCTGGAGGCTCCTGGCCAGCTGCTGTTGTTGCTTCCTGGTTGTGTAATGAGTAACAGCCAGTGGGCTTTCCCCGTACAACTGTACCGTGCAGCTGAGGCCAGCTAAGGGTCAGAATGCAAATACTATGCAAATCATGCAAAAATTATGGAAATATGATCAACAAAGCAGGGCTTGGGGCCCCCAGGTTATGCAACCTATTTAATTTATGTCGGCTGGCTAACCACCAAATCAACAATAAACTTCATGGTACTTCATGGTAGTTAGTGTTTAAACAACATTAACTCTTGAAAATAGTGAATTAATGAAATGTGGACAGAAGGTGCAGCCAGATGTATCTGCTTCCTGGTCTGGATCATAACACAATAAGATAACACTGTTTGCTAGGTCCAAACATCATTCACCCTAAACTTTAACAAAGCACCACAATGAAGAAAGAAGTGTTTGATGAGTGTAGGACACTGGCTTTCTGCAGCCTCCATTGTTGTTTGGGACAGATCTGTAAAGTGCAGTGATTTATGTACAGTGGACAGCTGGTCGATGCATCCTGCACCCTCCACACATCAGCACCATGACCTGGGACACACCACCACATTTAAAGTGTACACACATATGTCCAGAACATTGGTATGATTGATGTGAAGCAGTTTTACTGAAAACTGTTGAGCAAACATAACTGGACATTTTGATAGTGGTTTACATATATATGTGTGATTTTTTTACTGCATTGTTATGGACCACGCTGTCCACTGCCCGAGTCTGCCATATTGTCGACAAAGGCAGCAGACAGGCCGAATTCAGACCAAATCAGGTGCTGCGGCGAAAACGCCAGTCCTCCCATTCATCTGAATGGGGGTAGTGTGTTTAGGCTGCGGCTGTGGGGACCGTAGGGGGTGCCGAAAAAAACACAGCAGCCCTACGGCGAAAAGTTAAAACAGAATCAACTTTTGGAGAAATGCAACCAACGTCACTCTGCGTTGGCCAATCACGTAACCCTGCGATCAGACCAGAAGACGCCCAGGTGAAGATGGACCTTGTTTACCATGTTGCATTGTAGCATATGCCGTTTACTGTAGCATTCCGCTGTTTACTGAGCAACTGTGAAGATCACCGCCGTGATGACCTTTCCAGAGCTGTACAAGCCTGCCATGAGGGGGTACAAAGATGTGAATCGCCGTGCAGTCGCTTGGCGTTGTGTTATTCTTCAAGTTGGGATTGCTGGTTATTTCTACTTGTGCTACAATCAGCATGGCCATGTAGTGACACTCCCACAGCGCCACACAACCTTGCGCTAATCGCCGCAATGCCTGATGAATGCCTGGTGAATTCAGCCTTACAGGATAACGGGCCATTCACACATGTGGACTGAAAAGCTAGGACAGCGATTGGCTGCTATTCATTATGAATGGGACCTGGCGTTGCAGCCATGCATGGCAGCGCCACACACTGAGCCACAGAGACTCTAAAGGCGCCCAGCGACGCTACAAGGGAAAGTTATGCAAATGTCCTCTGACACAATGCGAGCGACAACCAGGCGAGAGCCAATCGTGCTCATTTTGAAACGGAAGCACAGAGTTGTTTATTGCTCCCGCTAGTGGAGTGGGGATGGCTGGCAGCGCAGATACAGGAAGTTATTCTGTACTCAAGAAACAAACTGTGCAACAGAAAATGAATTACTTCCTCAGAAAACAACTGTCCAGTCAGAGCAGAGTATGTAAATTAGGTGCTCAACTCAACACACCAGCCAGAGCTACAGATTTATGAGAGGACAGAGATGTCCTCTACCTTGTATCTGTATGTGTGAACGCAGCATGAGGCTGACGTTATTCTATACTTTTCTGACCTGACATCATCTGTCTGAGCCTTCAGAAACTGTCACACTGTTGGAAAATAAATCAGTTTTATGGTGTAACAACACTATGGTTGAGGTTTGGTTGGGTTTAGGCACAAAAAACGACTTGGTTAGGTTTAGAGAAAAATGTGGTGTCCATCCATCCACCCCGACCTCCTGGACTTGGTCACTCTACAATAACGTCACCTGTCTTCCTCCTTTGCTCCAGATGAACAAGAATCATAATGGCTACGGCCACTAGAGGGCGCTGTCACTTGAACGTAAACAGGTGTCGTTTTGGGGCACTTGCTGAAACGACTGATTCTCTTAGTAATTTCCTAAAACAGCTGGTCACTGTAGTTTTTATCAAACGTTACTTAAACACATTTGGTGCTCTAGAGAGTATTTGGGTCAGCAGGACGGTGTATAAATAAACTACAGTGTGTGTGTGTTCATGGTGAACCGTGTGGCTCACTGATGTGTTTTTAATAGTTTTTATATTTCAGGCTGTGATACACACACAGATACATTCACTGTTGGTTTGACTCTGCGCATGGGATTTGATGACAATAAAGAAAAAATAGAATATCACTAGACTCATATGTTAATCCATGATTTTTTTTTTTTGATTTTTTTTTTTACTTTTTTTTGTTTACTTGATGGTCACCCATTGGAATATTTGGAAAGCTTATTCCTTCAGTCTCAAAATGTTAACATTTTAGAACTTGAAGTTTTGGATATCATTCATATACAGCAGTCCTTTGCTGTGTGCCTAAAAAAGTCAGGTGCATCCATTAATGCCTGGACAATACAAGCAGCATACTGTATATATATATATTCATTTCATGGCTGCTACTTGTGTGTGAGCAGATATAGTGTATAAAAACTATGAATCACTGCTTGATGCTGCATGTGACAGTGTTAGATTCTAAATGCTGTTTCAGCGGATGGCTTCAATATATTTGTTCATTTTAATTCTTACACATGTTAATGGAATCATAATAATAACAATAATTTTACTCAGATGTAGCTCCTGTTTCTTTTTTTTTTCTCTTCCTCTGCAAACACACACCACAAACTGCTCCATGTGTTCATGAAGTTCAGACATTTTCTCAGTCAACATCAAGGCATGCCCACACACACACACACAGTCAACACTCACACCACCCGTCCCGACCCACTGCAACAGAAAGAAGGCATGCTGCCGCTTTGTATTTTGCCACTTTTGGTTTTTCCCCTCCTATTCCCAGTAAGTGCCTGAGGTGGCACGTGGGCAAATATTTGGAGAGATCATGATGATTGGAACTGGCTCTCTGATGTACATACACTGTTCTAACAACAACCAAATACTGCTGTTTACATGTGCCAGCGATGTCTTTAAATCACTGTGATGATCAAACCACAGCAATGGCATGTACCACAGAGCTACATGAATGCCAGACTACATGATTGATAAAACTACTCAATTACTGAATTCTAATAATGAATTCTTGCCGTGTGACAAGTATTTTGGTTTTCTACACTGATCATAAATTTCTCTCTCACCACCAACAAATCCTAATCAAAGACTGAGTTATGGAAAATATTAATATATGGGTGACAATATCTGTCAAACAGAGCTCCTGTTGGCCTCTGTATTGCACATGGATTGTTTTTATGTATGGTACAGTAATACATTAGGAATATTGGCTCAGAGTGAGAAGAGGGATGAAAGACTTTGGAAAGAAGCAAAGAGAGACTTGAAGGAACATGAGAAGACTATATGCAAAAATGCCTGTTGACATTCCAGTCATATTAGTGCAGGGAGGATGTGTCCATGCTAGGAAATTAGGTCTCTGTTTGTTTAGACACAGATGTACAAGCATGAAGTTATATTGCTATAATGACACACCAGATGACCTTTCAATTATGTTTATTTACAACACAAGGTGGTAGGCCAGTGGGAAAACACAGCAGCTTTTTTTCATTAACCCTAACCTGCTGCTACTGGATATCCCTACACAAGTGCTGGTAGCTGAAACAACCCCTTTTCATTTTATTTTGATTAATGCTTTAACTTTGCAACCTAAAGTATGTGTTTTTTTCCATTTGAACCTCACTTTTACTTGGTTTGATGGATGTATTTTTACAAAAGATAGAACAAAAAAGTCAAAGGAGTGACAGTAAGAAGCAATGCAGGTTAAAAAAGGATAAGAACAAGAAGGAGAATCTGCACCTGATTTCAGATGAGTCCACCAAACTTATGTCTATCTAGTATTAAGGGACTAAGATCACGTTAGCAGTTAGCAGCACAGATTGGGCCAATAAATCATAAAGTATGTGTTGAATATCAGTCATCAACCAGTCAGTGTCCTGGAAACACGAAATGACACAAAATGTCTTTGACTGCTGCAATGATAGGATGCTCTTCACCTAGCACATGTAAAGGCTGAATTATACTCTCTGCATCTGCACTGGCACAAGGGTTCGACTGACGTAAATATCATCATCTGCTCATATTCTCTTAGTCTGCGTCTATGACCCCCATGTGGATGGACGCATCCACATGGGGGTCTTAGATGCAGACTATACCCTTACATATGTGGACTCCATCCACATATTTGAGTTCTCTAGTGGTTCTTTATAGTCATAATCTTTTCTCCACTACTACCTGTGCTGGGACAGAGTAAGCAGATGGAGTCTGACATAGCCTAGCTTAACAGAGTCTACCAACTATTGCTTCATGTGTTCTTATCTGGCGGCTAACACTGACGACTTACTGCAGAAGTTCTAGGTTCATCAGTAAACTCTGATTTTGGTTGGAATGAAAGCCTGCAGACCTGTGGGGTTCGGTGGTACATGATTGGAAACCACTGGTCCAAACTACCAGCTGTAGTCACACACAAACATTGTGCATCAACTGTTTTGTCTAGCAGAGCTCACTAAGTTGTTTTGCCAATCTGCCCACCGGCTCTGTTGGAGGCAAGCATGGCCAGCTGTTATGTAGGAGGGTTTGCCACCCAAGAAGGCCATGATATGCCATCCAAGAAACATGGCACACACACCCAGTGTACACCATGGTCTGTGTGTATGTGTGTGTGTGTGTGTGTGTCAGTCATCCATCTGATAAGAGTCCACACACAGTGGGGGGAGTACTGTACACCACATGTGAGAGCGCTGAGACACACTGAGATGAGAGAGTGACAGACAAATTGACTGTAAGAAAGCTAACTGGCATTATAGTGCTGATGACTATAATCTATTGTGTATTGTGAAACCATAGAACATTATTATCCAGGGTTCCAAACCACTGCATTGACGGTAAAAGCAGTAAAAGTACAGCACCGAGAGATAGTGACGATAAGGAAATATGCCATCAAACAGGGCGGCATAACTGTAAAAACAACAATGCTTCAAGTAATAAAAATGTGTGATATGATGGTTACAGAAAGATGAGCAGAGAAATCACATGGGGAGCTGACGGGGCAAGCCAAGAATGTTTTTTAACCCTTGGCTCTCGGATTAAACCATAAAAGAAACCTTCTTTGGAATATATATATATATATGGAGTACTTCCGGTCCAAACAAGCCAAGGTTCAGCCATGCACAGTAAAGGACCACAGTATAAGTGTACATTAAACTGTTGCTACCGCATGCAGATCCAGAAATGTGTCTTAACATTGGGAGGTGGGAGAAGACTGTGCTGCCTTGGCGGAGGTGTGCACACTCAGAGAACTTACTCGATCATAGCAGTACATCATGTGTAGGCCTACCTGTGTATCCTCTTGCATTTTGACTTTTCTCTTCGGGAACACCTTTGTGTCAAGGTCGGGAGCAATGACTCTGTAGTGAAACAGATATTTCATCAAGAATTAGGTGGATTTCTCTACTTTAAGATTAATGCTGAAATAGCATGCTAAATGTATGCGAACATCATCATCATTGAGTTCATTTTTACGTTAGCAGGCTAACTAAAGGTGGGCTGTCATTCAGCTCAAAATAGTGCTGAAAGTGTTGAGGGACTGCTTAGTTCGATGGATGTTCAGCCAGGTCTGATAGCGTGGAGCTCTACAGAGGATAAACCCTGATTTACAACATCTTACTTTCATCTTCACCACCTTCAGGCCAAAATGTACATTTATAGCAAAGTTTTTTTTGTTTTAGTTACACAACATATACACAATTTAATCTTAGAGTTTTTAACCAGGTATTGTTCATCTGTGATTAATGTTAGTAAAGTGGGATGTGTCTGGTTAGGACAAATAAGTTTTACCTGAAGGGATTTCAGTGCTTTCGTTCCTTTCTACCCATGAGCACCTTCAGCACACACCACATCCCCTTGAGGTGAATCAAGAAGGCCTCAAGCTATTTGTGCCAACTAGACTACACTTCCTGCCTCAACTGTCAACTGTTGCTTCAAGGATTGCTCAATCATATCTGTGTCTTTGAGTGTGACTTGTACATATGATGTACATACTGTACATGCGCCTGTACATAGCTGTGGAACCATGATGACTAATACGAGGTCTCAGCAGTCTAAATTAGCTGAAACAAGCTACCTTAAATGACTGAAGTTTCAAATTAGCTTTTGCTGAACTTTCCCCGTCCTTATAAAAGTGAGGGCTGCTTGAAGTAAATTGCGTAAAAAACCACAAATAGTTTTTTTTACATTTCTAAATTGTCTACAGATTGAACAAACAAGAAACATTTTACTGTTTTAATTAGTGCACTTTAGAAGTGTTGGTAGGCATATTTTTTAACTTTGGATTGAGCTAATCTATGCTAAGCTAAGCTAACTGCCTCCTGGGTCTAGCTCCGTAATTAACGTCCAGACATGAGAGTAGTATTGATTTATATTTAACAGTGCAGTCATGCTAGAAAGGAATCGCTTCACTGCCAGTGTGAGTAACCAGTAAGTCTTTCCACGTACATATGGCATGTCAGCGTTAAGTGTATTAAGACATACTTGAAATAATTTGACCCTATGCTTTAAAATCATGTGTAAATCTGCTGTAGTTTTGAGCTAGTACTATGGATGTATAATTTGCAGATGCAATATTATGTCTGAAATGACATGAATTTCTGTTTTTGGTATTGTGTATGCATGTATACCTGCTTTTTTTCTTGTTTAGTGGATCATTTTCTTTCCAGGAACACAACAGATATTATATGTATTTCTATATTTCTTGCTTTCCTCTGGCTGAGTGAATAGTTGTAATGCCATGAGTGTTATGTTATGTTATGTTATCATAAGTCATGGGTTCACTATGTGTTTACACCCGAAATGGTGAATACCTCACCTGCACAGGCAGGCTTTTCTCCCTGTTAAAGAAATGTAAAGACACTGATGATAACATGAATAGCCTTTTACATCTGCCTTAGGCTGGATGCCATCGAAGACAACAGAAAGCTGAGCCAGAACCTTCTACAGGAATGTTGCATGTTGAGATCAACATGCAAACACTTTGTTTGGCCCAGCAGAACTCATATCAAGTAGGATTAAAACAGAACAGTAACAAGAGTCAGCAGCGAGCAGCATGTGTTTGGTCACTTTAAAGTGTAACTTCACCCTCAGATTCAGCTAGAACGCTTCCTCCCAGCATATTTAAAAAATGCAACAAGTGAGGGAACAACAGGCTCGCTCGAGATGAGCCAGGCCTACGCAGAATCGATCACCGGTGATCGCCACACAATGCATGCCAGTTAGATTTGTGTCCGACTTGATCCCGACTTGCTCTGACGTCATGCACACGTGGGCATCAATAACCTCACGAGATCGAGGCTGTCGCAGTTTTTAGAGCCAGGCGCCACATCTGCTCTCCGCCAATCTAAGACCCAGGGCATGATGGGAAACGCTTGACTGTCGCCTGATCAAAGTGATGATTGGCTCTTACTTTTGACGACAAACATCATGTTTTGTAGAAAATCCTAATTTTCTGTGTAATTGTGATATTTAACGCTAGATTGTTGCTGCATGTTGTGCAATGGAGGTTTCAGCTGTTAACAAACATATATTGTGTGACTGATAATGATAATAATAAAGTTTACATCAGCCATAGCTATCCGAATGTGGTCTGCAAACTACAGGTAGCCTACAGGTGGATCTAACAGGATGTAAATATTTCTGTGACTTCCTGTATATTCTTTGAAGGCTGCTGGAAACTGTCTGACTTTGCTGCTGTTTGTCACAGTGCCCCCTGCTGCTGCCGCCTGATCTCGTCCACTTTCCAAGAGAGGCGCAGTTCATCTCGAACGAGCCTAACAACTGTAGGAGGCGTAGCCTGTGGGTCACATGGATGTATAAAGAGAACTGGATACAGCGTCGGAGACGGGGGCCCCGTTCATTCCTATGAAAGTTACTCAGTGGATCATGAAGCCAAAAATCAAAGTACAAAATGTTGAAGTTGATGTACCTCAAAAAATATGATCCACTGATTTACAGACATCTCTTTCACAATCATAAGTCTATGGGAAAAAGTCTTTAAAGGGCCAGTCACATGACGGGCCTGAAAGTTGTAATTACACAGTTTGGCCACTATGTCAAATTGGCTTCAAAGTCTGGCGCACTTCCTGGAGGCTTGGTGGGTCAGGGGACATGGGGGAGACTGATGGCAGTGAGACAGGGAGTGTAGATCTGTATTAGTGACTGATAGCAGTGAGACAGGCATGGCAGATCTGTATTAGCGACTGATAGAAGCGAGACAGGCAGTAGAAGCCTGTGAGTGATGGCAGCAGACAGTCTGTAAAGCGGGTCAGACGGACAGACAGGCAGTAAAGGGCCGTGATTGACAAGAGGTCTTGTGGCTCGCGCCTCTGCACGCCACTCATCCGCCACTTCCTGGGCCCTTTGTGTTTCAAACACACACACACACACACACACACACACACACACACACACACACCATCTGCTGTGGTAATTCACAGGCTGCATGCCGGAGCAGCACACAGCCTCCTCTCTTACTTTGCTTTCTCCTATTCATCCCTCCTTCGCTCGCTCGCTGTCTTTTATTTGGAGGGAGAAAGCCAGGCTTTTCAGAACTTTTGTTTGCCCCCCCTCCCCAACACACACACACACACACACACACAAACCGTACTATCAAAAGCAATCATTCCACTCCACTCATCAGAGGACGGCTGTCTGGTTTTGTGGAGTCTTACAATTTATTTAATCTAGAGCTCATATTTTTCATGGAGTGTAGAGGAGCTCTGTGCTGTTCACCAGCTAATTCTGCTTCTAATCCCACAGTCTGACCGTCGTAACACAACTGAGCAGATATAGTTCATTACTGAGCTGCTGCAGCTGATCGCTGATCCATCTGATCAGTTTGGTGTCTTGATAACGTCCAGTTCTTATTAACCATTATAGCTGCTAGTATTCTGCTCATTACATGGAACTGATGCCAATATTCAGTATCTTGAAGGAATAGAAGTGAAAATGCAGATTCTGAACTGTAAGACCACACAACAATAACCTACATCTGACCAAAGCAACCAAGAGGGATTAAACATGAAAATCTACGCAGGCTGTGCATACTGTATATACTGTCATATCCACCTACCTTATGTATATAAAGCAACCTGTTACATTAATCATATTTATATTCATATTTATTTCAGCAGCCTTTGCACTCTGCACTATTGCACTATTGTCATACTGTCTACAAATGTTATTGTTGCTGTTGTCTATATATATACTTTTTAATATATATTTATATGTGTACATAGTAGTTTAATGTTTATGTTTACCTTGTTGAGCATGTTGTCCTTATTTTTAGCTGTATGTATGTCTATTTCTGTGTATGTACATTGAGAGCAATGAAAGACCGGAGTCCAATTCCTTGTATGTGTACACATACCTGGCCAACAAAGTTGATTCTGATTCTGGTGTGAAGCTTGCTGTCATAAAGGGGACCTCTCTCCCTTGATTTTTTTTGCTTTGAAAAAGAACAGGAGTTCTGCAGGTAATGTCATATTCAAAACACATGCTTTGTGTAAAGAAGCGAGCTCCCATGTGTGCAGTGCAGCCTGATTACACCCAGTGCATCAATGTGTCACTGTCAGCCTTCTTGGTAGTTACAGTAATTAAAATGTATTGATGTCAAAATGCCACACACACACACACACACAAACTGGTTTTCAGATATGTTACAGCAGTGTCATTGCTGCCAGTGATGTGCTGATTGCTAGTTAGACGAATGCCTGCTTTAGGACAGCACTTCCTGCTCATTGCATCGGGTCTAAATGAAGTGGCGGCTTTAAAGTGACTGTTGATGTTTAACCCTACAGAAATAGGTCAGACACTGTGGGTGTGAGCGGCATGCAAGGCTTACTTTGTGAAATCCTCGATGCATTGTTTGATGATGTGGTGGCAGACACACACATACACACAGGAACACGTTGAGTGCAGCTACCTGATCTTTCTCACCGTGTTGGTATGTGTTACCATTCATTCCACTCTACTCCCCCGCAAGTCCCACAATCCATTATGTGTACCTGCACTGCACAACAAACAGGTGTGTCACTTTTAGGAGAGGCCTTACAGAGAGCTACAAAAGAGCTAACTGTCACACTCAAACACGAAAGTGGACAGAGATACACATGTCTTACTGTATGTGTGAATGAGATTGTATTTAACTTTAATATACTCAGTAACCATTCATCAGAGAAAGTGATTCCAATGTATTCTCTTGTGCTTTTGTTGCTCAGGGTGCTGTGCAGCCCCTAAAACCTAGTTTAAATCCAGTTTGTTCAGCTGCTGTGCACAAAGCAGTGAGTGAGAACTTGCTGTCTCCAGGGCCTCCTCCTCCACCTCAAGCAGATGGTTAACTGCAATCACCTTGCAGGAATTTAGCATACCATTCTTTCACTGTCACTCTGGGCTGCCGTGGGGCTGTGATAAACATGATGTGCTCACTTGCCTTTGGCCAATGCTGTGGGTAGTCTGTGGAGTGACAGAAGACACTGCGACGCTGATTCCTTTCTTTTCTTTATTGGTGTGAGTGTGTGTCACAGGTAGAATGCAGCTCGGGCCACATATTTCTGTCCGAACCCGACCTGAGCCTGACGCAGTTAATGTAAGTTGAAGCTAATGGAAATGCCTCCATACCGTCGTTTTCCCTAATGACAAATTTTCTTTGGCATCCTCCATCCCTAGCTAGGCTACATGAATACTTACCGCCTGTGTGTTGCGTTCAAGCATTGTCACATAAATAACAAACCCCAGCACTGAACAGGAGGCACCATGTCAAGTAGGCTAGCCCAGCTGATGTGAGAGGCCTGTACTATGAAGCAGGATTTGGGGTTAGCGAGGTAACTACAGGTTTAACCCTGGGTTTTCAGGGTTACAACGGTGGTTCTTCTTACTGGAGTACATCGCCATGGTAACTTATGCTGCACACTTACACATTCGAGATGACAGATCAACGCATATAAAAGCTACTGGCTTCATGCTACAGGGGTGTTTCTCTGCAGCAGGCCCTGGAAGGCTTGGGAAGGTAGGTAGGGGAACATGGATGCAGCAAAGTTAAAGAAATCCTGAAGTACAGCAAACATTAAGCCAAAGCAGCCTCACGGTGATCCTGAATGCACAGATTTCTCTACCATTACTGCAAAGACGTGGGTTTGATTCGTGGCATCTGTACCTTCAGATTGCATTCCGGTGAGCACGCCTAGTCATATTTGCGGGTGGGAACAAATTTGATTCAGCAGCCAAAAGTCTTTAATGAGCTTAACAACACATTCGTTGAACAATCAGGTTGTGTTTGCCTGAGGCAGCCTGGCAAAGCTCTCTGTGAGATTTATAAAGCTGAAATTCATTGGAAGCTGCTGATACAGTGTGCAGCTGCTGTTTCTGGTTCCTCACCTGTCTGTCTCTCTCCTCACGTGTCTGCCTCTCTCCTCACCAGATGTTGGCTGTGATGCAGTGTTGTTGTTTGTTAACCGTAGAGAGAAGAAGAAGAGAATGATTGACGTTTTTACGTTGTTCAGGTGTTTCACTGTGGACAGACCACCTGGAAACATGAAGACACATCTTTAAACGTAGACAGCGTAATGTGGACTACGTCTGAAACTCTTGAGATGGTTGCATCAGAGTCATCTCAGGTGAATGACTTGTCTCGCTGCCGCTTGGGATTCTTAATTAGCATGGAGCCACTAAGGAGCTGGTGTTGAACTCGATACCTCAGGACTAACTTCCACACCTTAAGGTCAGACATACAGTAACAGTGGTGTTTGACAGACGCCTGCCAACCTCATTTAGGAACTGCAGGGATCTGAGAGACCTGTGTCAATGTAAAGCTAATTGAGCCAGGTGTTAGTTACTGGCACCTCTACAATACACAGCCATAATGAAGTCCTGCCAAGCACCTCCTCCTTTTTGTTTGATGTGTGTATGTGTCTCTGTTTGTCTGTCTGTCTGTGTGTGTGTATGTGTGTGTGTTGGGAGGGCAGGGTGAAGACAGAGATAAAGTGAATTAAAATGAGCTGCAGGGCAAAAAAGCTGGTGTTGGATGGTATACTGATTTGGCTACCTCAGCCTGCTGAAGCCTCATATTATTTTCTGCTGGACTCTGGTCCCCCATCACTTACAGTATAGCTGTGAACAGGAGGAATAACCCATAACTCTATGTAGCTGCAACACTGCATCAGAAATAGACTTTTTTTTAAGGTTACTAAAAGTTGTCTCACTTCTGTCTCCTTCACTTTCCTCCCTTCCTTCCCTCACTCCAAGTCACGTCCTGGTAAGAGACAAGTGCTAGTGAGGAAGGTGAGGAGGGACAAACATGAATGCATCTTCAGAATCTGACTAGATGATCACAATGCTCAGGGTCTCTGGTGTCAGAGGAAATGCATTGTTTCTTACTTCCCTCCCTGCTGGTTTCTGCCTCTGAAGAAGAATAGCAGGGGATGTTGAGGAATACAGGCCTCCCTGTATTTATTGTAACAGACGACACACTGATCTTACATCCTTCAGACATCGACGTCTAGTCGCCACGCGACTCTTACTGTATGTGCGTGCGTGTGTGTGTGTGTGTGTGTCCCAAATAGCCCTGCAGGAACCCTCGGTGGTGAAAACAACCAGGAAAGGGTGGTTCCAGGGACGGGGTCCCCGTTTCTGTCTCCACTGGGGCCGTCATTAGCAAAGCACTGCTGTAAACAACAGACAACCAACACCAACGTTCTGTAATGTAGACGACGCTAAAGAGGTGGGGAAAGGCTTTGTGTTGAATAGCATTGTTGTTATGGCAGATTTGAAAATATATACACTTTGAAATGCAAAAAAAGATGGGAAGAATGTCTTGAGTGAGAAATGCACGGCCATAAACAACAGCATTTGTGTTCATGGGGGGTCAGTGGGGTCCATTCACAGTAGTCTTTCACATTAAACAGCCTTTAACTAACGTAACTAAACAAACAGAAGCTATTCACATACACAACATTTCAAACAACCCCTCTAACTGAGCTGAACTGAACCTCCTTTTGTTGTCCTCCCTGTACTATCATATAAATCTATATATTACCATCTATTAGTATCTTTATATCTATATTTGTTCAGATTATATTATTATGCATACATACTACTCTATACATAAATATAAAAATATGTATATAAATATGTATTCCTGTATGTCAGACACTATCAGAAAACTGCTCTTTTGGTTTTGTACATTACATTTGTGCACACTGCTTTTAGGCTAACTTTGATTTTTTTGTCATCTGTATATATATTTTTTCTATTGATCTGCATCCTATTCCTTCCTTCTTCGCTGGTCTGGTCTGGTTGCTGAAATACAAAATTTTCATCCTGGGGGATTAAGTTTAATCTTTTCTTGAATTATTTGCAATTATTTGTCCAGTTTTAAGTCCAAACTCTGTTTCCTCTGGAGAATCAAAATAGTTTTTTAGCCTGTCAAGTGTTTTGTAACAGGTAGTTTTAAATGCTGCTGTTTAAATTCAATAATATTTGTAGTAGTGACATACTTTATAGTCATTAAAGTAAACAACAAGAAATATGGCAACATATAGTAATAATGCAGTAAGAGTGGTCTCATTGCACAGATGGGATGATGATTATGCATGGGCAGGACTTTCAGTGTTTTGTTGGCTGAATCATAAATCCAGCTGATAAACAGATATTTGTTGCTATTGTTGGCGTATTTGGGTGATGTTCATGAACATTTGGGGTTGTATTATTGTCTTTTGGGACTTCATGGTGCTTTACAGACACAAAAAGACACACTTTTTTGTTACTCAAATATGCCGCATCTCGTCTCCTCCCGGCCCATTTAAAGGGCCACTTCACCCAAATGAGCTCACTTTCTCTCTTACCTCTAGTGTATATCATTTCATGCACGTAGTTTTGGTTATATTTGTCTGGGTTTTTAAATATCAGCCTGTGAGATTTCCCCCAGCATCAAAATAGAAAACATATCTGAATCTCACTGCAGCTGGTTAACCAACGTTGGCACCTGGTCTTTCTCTCTTTCTGTTATTGGATCTGGTAAAAAGGTGATGACTCCCATTCTCACATGCAGTAGTTGAAGATACAAGACTAGGTGGACATCTAGTATATGGCTGGACTGTGTGTGGTCAGTGTGCTATATTGTGGCCAAATTGTTACACTGATAGTCAGTGGTTGTGTCTCTAATGTGAATTCCTGTATAATATTAAATGTTCATCTACAATCTTCTGTAGTGCTCCCAGTAGCGATAGCCTTAGAGGGCAAAGCCCATACATCGCGCTGTGCTGCAGTCCAGCCAAAAAACTAACTTAACTGTAGCTCAGCGACTTTAACTGCTTGTAACTTAACTGAAAAAGGTGCCAGTGCAGTTCCAAAGTTACATTTTGAGTGTGTATGGAGTGAGCAGGCTCTCATGGTGGCCTCCTCACCTCCCCCTCCTCTGCCCTCCCAGCATCCTCTGCAGCCACAGCATGGTGAATGGGACAAGTTTATTCAGCTAGGGAGCCTATTACCCCATGCACGCTGAAAGGTCTCTGAAAGGCCGCCCAACAACCCATGTCAGCACATGAAAGTGATGACTGAACACTGGGGGCAAAATGTGTGTGTGTGTGTGTGTGTGTGTGTGTGTGTGTGTGTGTGTGTGTGTGCCCTATTGGGGAAGGGTGCCTGCACTTGAACTGGGTCCATTCACTCGGGTTAGGGGGTCTTGTGGTCTTTAATGTGACCATAGCAGGCCAGAATGACCTCTGCGGGGCTAGCTGGCACCGCAGCCTTAATCCTCCTCCTCCTTGTCTTTTTCAATTCTCTCCCTCCTTCACTGTCAAAAGAAGGCTCTGACTTTTTTCTCTCTCCCTTTCTTCTCTCCTCTCTGCCCCCCATATCGTTAAACAGGCTTCTCACTGGTCAAGGAATGTCTTGAAGGTCTTTGAATTTTGCGAGGTTGCATTCAACAGAGAGGAAAGTCAGGGAATGTAAACAGTTCTTCTGTGAGGTCAGGGGATATGAGGGAATTTTCCAAAATGTGTAATTTTATATGAATATGGCAGAGCATATATTAAAACATGTGCTTCATTCATTGCAGAGGGGAAATCAGACTGACACAAGTTATTACTAATGTGGAAGGACAAACTTTTTCAGCTGTGACTGGTGGAAAATGGAATTTGACTTCTCAGTGAAACCCTGGTTCACGTCCTTTGAAGCTCCCTTTCTCTCCTCTTACTCCCTCTCACCGTCTACCGCACGCTGCACCTTTAAAAGCATTCCTGGTGTCTTTATGAGCACCAGCAACTGAGAGCCAGTGACAAGGGGCTCGTATCTCCACCCTTCCCTTGCCAGTTACAGTAATGCTGTCTGTGTGACATTTTTGCGATATTTTTGACAGGTTTGTGCAAACTGAAGATGGAGAAGATGGAAACACATTTAGTGTCATGTGACAAGGCCAGCTGCTATGTGAAGTGTTTATTTTATAGCAACTTAACTTGATCTAATAAATAATATTCAAGACTATGAGCACACTGGGATTGGGTGTGCTGTCATGGACAGCAGGGGGTGCCGAAATAAAAACACCTGCGGTAAAAAGTTTAAACAGAATCAGCTTTTGGAGGAACGCAACCCGACGTCACGCTGCGGCAGCCAATCATGCCGCCGATCAGACCGGCAAACGCCGAGGTGAAGAAGAACTTTGTTTAGCATGTAGCATTGTAGCATTAGCTGTTTACCTTGATATTCCACTTTTGACCGAGCAACTGTGAAGATGGAAGAGAGACTGATCGATTGGCTCCGTGATGACTGTACATCAGCTGTTCAACACTGCCACGAGGGAGTACAAAGACGTTAATCGCCGTGCAGTTGCTTGGCATGTATCGCTCCTCAAGCTGGGATTGCTGGTTAGTATGAGACACTCCCACACCACCGCACAACCCTGCGCTAATCGCTGCAACACCTGATTCTGTCTGAAAGCAGCCTTACTGTAACTCAGCTGATCCACTAACCCGGGTTCGAGTTGATTTAATGTGATTCAAGTGAAGCCATATTGTGATTAGGAAAAAGCTGTACCTGGAGTAATTCAGTGTAACACAGGTTAGTGTGGCGTAGAAAAACACTAAATTGTTGTGTTAACAAGATTTCTTTTCACTTGTAAGGTTTAGAAACATGGAAATGATGGTAAGAACAAGAAGGGAAGTATGATCGTATTACTGAAGACACTTCCCAGTGATCTGCTGCCAATGTACAGAGCTTGTCATGGTGGGTCTTCTTATTCAATATACCCTTTTTACAGCAGTGTCCCAGCTGCTGTGTGTGTGTGTGTGTGTGTGTGTGTGTGTGTGTTCAGATATCCACTTTGTAAGTGTCCATTATCCAAAGGAAACTGCACAGATGTCAGCAATGAATTTATACTGAACAGCTGAGGCAGTGTGTGTGTGTGTGTGTGTGTGTGAACATGTGACTGAACAATTCTACTGGTCAGTTTTACGAGAGACACCCTGTTACAAACACCAGCAAACAGCAGACTATGACTTAATTTTAAAAAGATACAGCAATTGTTGATTAACCCTGAATATCTGATTCCATCACCTCTATTAAGGCCCTTTCAGACACAACGCGACATCGGCACCACTGCGCTCTGAAACCCATTATTAAAAATGGCTTGCGCTGCTCCACGACGGCTTTTCGCTATGTGTGCTGTGATGAATAATAGAAACAAGGCAGCCAGCCAGGCAGGGAAGGCAAGATGGAGGACAAGCTAATATCATGTGTGTCTGAATTCCCTGAACTGTACAACACAAGTTTACGCTTGTATCGAGACCTTCGGGAGAAAGCCCTAAGTAAGTGGCAACAACAAAATGACGTAGTCCCGCTAGAAGTTTTGAAACCTCTGCCTATTTTGCTCTGTCCTCCGTGACTTCCCCGAACACTCAGTCCATTTTGTCTGTTGTTGTTTCTTCTTCCTGTTGTTTCGCACTAATATGACGCCATTGCCACGCAAATAAGTATGTACTTCCCACGCAGGCATGGGGAGAACATGCGAACTCCACACAGAAAGGCTCCAGCCATCCAGCAGCTTCGAACCCTTCTTGCTGTGAGGCAACAGCACCAACCACTGCACCGCTGTGCTGCTCCTTGTACCACAGTGCCGAAGTGTCAAACACCTAGAATCTTGAAAATTCAACCATCCATCTTGGATTTCAAGTTGTAAATCTTGCTTGTGACCAGCTCTGAAAGGTCAGCTGCATTGTCTCAGTTCAGAGTCCCTATAAAGTCTTTGGCAGGGAGCTCAGGCCTTGCTGGAAATGACTGCGGCCAAGGACAAAGCTAAACCTTTTTATACCACTCACAACCCAGGCCCACCTGGCACAAGGTCCTTGTTGGTGGCTTTGGAGAACAACTTTCAACAAGAAAACCACAATAAAGCACAAAACAGCACATCCAGGAATGTGGCTTTGTGTGCCATTACAGCATGGTGGGATTTCTTTAACTCACGGTGGAATAAGTTTCCTTTCCTTTCGCTACAGCAATACCCTGAAAAACTTACCATAGGAAATCATTTTTCTCAGAACTTCACCAATTTGGCATTTTGAAGGCTGACAGTGGTGGTCTTTCTATTTTGTTCCAAAATCCACCAGAAACATAAGAAAGGGAGAGGATGACACACCAGACACAAGGTTTGCATGTTAGTTTGACTTTATTTACTAGAGAACAAAACTGCCGTAATCCGAAACCTTAATTAGGTTGAAATACTAGTGTATGTGATTAATCTTGTGAGTCCTGCTAGCAGCTTTCACTGGGTAATATTCACAGTGCTGCTGTACATTAGAAGCAGCTGCTTGCTGGGTGTGGATGTGCACTGTTTACTTTAGCCACCATGTCAGTTAGAGCTGGAGAGCGTTACACCTTCCAGCTAAAAACACTACTTCCCTAAATGCAAATTCACCAGACTGTGTGTGTGTGTGTGTGTGTGTGTGCGTGTGCCACTGTTTGCATAGGGTGTGTCTGTGTGTGTGGACAGTGATATTAGTACACTCACAACTTCCATTGCTTGCTCAGATGGGAGCAAGAAGATCAATAAAGAGAAAGGTTGAAAAGGAGCATATTTTCATGTACTGGCAGTCCTGACTTGTCAGTGGTTTCTGCGAGTTTTGGCTCCTAACGAATAAAACAGGTTGATCCTCCTCTTACAACTTATGTGATGTTTTATACCACACATCCAGCCAAACAACGCACTCTCATTTCATTTGTAATGTAACAACGCAGGCCTTGTAATAGGATACAGTAAATCATTAGATATGAAAACACATAGGGTTTGTTCACACATAACCTGTTTGGTGCAGTTTAAACAAACTAGTGCATTAGCCCGTTTAGTCCAGATCATTTATGCTGGAGAGAATGCAGTCATTTGAACTCTGACGGAGACCAGACAAGCGCAGTGAGAGCGCTTGAAAACCAGGGTCTTGATCAGTTTCCTGCTGAACTCTGTAAAGCAGACCAACCAGAGGATTGTGTGGTAGTGGTTACATGACACTTGTAGAAGTTCACAATGTTAATGTAACAAAGGACCGTGAATCACCAACTGATTGTAGCCACTGTAACTGATCTCCTACATAATTATCCAGGATCATCAGGATTTTCCCTGATACTCAGGAAGTGAGCGCTGGTTACAGAGGTGTGTTGTGTCCTCTGTGTACAGTTTCTCATCAAAAAGAAGCAACCGCCCTTTTTGTTTGACATCCTGGTGTGGTACAAGTCACTCACTCATGAGCTGTTTCTTGCTGTCTGTCAACACTTATACTGATCGGGTCATTAAATCACTTTAAAATAAATAGATTAGGACTTGTATTGCTATCTTTGTGAGGACCAATTTCAGTTTTAAACCATCTTAATGGGGACATTTCTGCATTGCAAGGACATTTTGGCCAGTCTTCGCTGCTTCAAGGGAGTGTTTGAAGGTTAAGACTCGGTTTCAAGGTCACATGTGGCAAAGTGAAAATTTATATTTATATGGACTAGACACAGTTACACAAACACACTAATGGAATCCCATATAACAGCCCTGTAGTATTTATACAAAAAAAGACCTATGATAATGTGACAAACCAAAGTTTTAGTCACAGCCCTGACAGGAAACAGTTAGTTCTTCATTACTTCATTATTCTTCATTAGTTACTTTTGAAATTGTTTCTTATTGGTTTCAAAATGTATCGGAGGAAAAAACTATCAACGCTTAAATACTTCTCTTTCAAGAATAAAGAAGTTTCCTTCATCTCTTTGCTCTTCCTCTTTAAAGAAACCACTATCTGTGTTTTTATTCTTCCTGCACACATCTGCCCAGATAAGCTGCCAAACAATTGAGGGCCAATGGCATTTAAGAGTTAACTACAGGGCATGGGGGTTGGGGGGTTTCAAATGAGTGGAATCTTTTTGCCATGTGTCTGTGATTTGGTTCTACAGACAGGGTGGAGGTTGAACATGAGGGCAGCAATAACCTCAGGGCTCAAAGCAGAACATACTAGAAACACATTCACAACTGGTGTGTTCAAAGTTTGTCATCATACTCATGTATCACATTGACTTCGTGCACAAGCATCTGAAAACCACTCTGAACACTTATCTTGGGTAGATGATTCTGTCAGTCAACTTAATGTTGTTAAGTAAAGAGAGCATGCAACTTCAAATCATCCATTTTGCCCCAATGCACCGCTGGCTCTGGTGCACCATGCTAATATATTACAAGTGCCATTATTACAAAAGCACTTTGTAATCACTGATTTTGAAAAGTTTTATATAAATAAACTTTGACTCCATGTGTATCCAAGTGTGTCATGTGTTGCAAGATGATACACAACAGCGAGAAGTGGGAAAAAGACAGTGTAGCCAATGCTTAGCATTAGCCTGGCAAATTAGTGGTCAGTATGGTTAAAATAAATGTCTTGGATTGAGTTTGGGTCTCAGATTTGGCTGCACCAGTCGGGTTCAGCCGAGTTTGGTCTTGAAAACATAGTTATGGACCTGGTTTGGACCTTAAGGGTGGGGTATAAGCTTGAAACAAAGTTGTTTGTACAACCTGTTGTCTGTCGTCATCTAAAGGCCAAAGGGTTCGCAGCTGTTCTGAACGGCCATCAAAAAGTCTGCTGTTATAGAGGTTCAATAATCTTTCAAATCAGTCTCTCCTTGAAGGCATTCATGGTGTTCCACGCGTTTGTACACACGGGAAGAGAAGTTCAAATCCCGCTTACTTCTCACCTCCACACACCTGGCCAATCACCGCATGAAGTGGCTGTGCTTGTTGAATTGTCGGTTTCAGAAATTTACAAAAATTGTTCATAGTTCTAGTCTGGACATACAGTGTTGGTGCCTTTACAGACCAATGGACAGGCGGGTTTTGGTGTTTGCCTTCATGTGCTGTGCTGTGTCTGCTTCTTCATGAAAATGTATATTTAAGTCTGTGATATACATGCATGTTGGCTAAAGTGGACTGACCCTGTAAAAATAGACCCAAAGTAAAGCTATTAAATGCTATTAAACCAACACAAAGAGTAGTTACCTACTGCAACAAGTCTGACCTGTCTGTCATGTGCACTGTTTCAGACATGGACCTCCCAGCTAACAGTTCAGCTGTTGGTGTTTGATGAAGACAAGTCAACAATTTTCACATAACCCAGGCATGTCTGTTAACGTCTAACTCAGCCTCTGCTCTCATGACCCCTGACACACACACACACAGTCACCCTGCAGATAACCTCTGACACATCCGTCATGTGGTGACAGGTCAATTCTGGTTCGACTGGGGCAACAGCTGAGCTCCACTCAGCTCAAAGGATTAGGTTAGAACCAGGCCAAACTGAACACAAACGGGTCATAATTTTGCTCATTACACTTTGATGGTATAATGGAAGCCTTGGTTCCTGACCAAATGTATAGTTACCAGTTGCCAGTATACTTCACCATAAGTGCTTGTAAGATGGTCGAATAGCTTCGGAAGCCCCCGACGTAAGATAAGGGGGGTGGGGGGGAGGGGGAATCCAACATTCACACCCACTTCACACCATGACTGGTCAGTTGTGTGGAGGTGAAAAGGATCCAGGGTCTCTCAGCTCTCTTTTTTCATTCTTTACAGAACTGTTTCTGTCACTTTACATGTGAACAACGAGGTTGAATGTCTTCAGGGGAGACAGTCTTTAAACAATATCACGTCTACCCTCTCTATGACGGCCAGACTTTCACTCCGCCCTCCAGCGTAGCTATTCGGGACAACTATACACACATTTGATTTACTACATGGTCAGGCAATACCTCTCATGAACTAGCTCTGTTACCCTGTTGCTCTGAACCCTAACTGTGGTCTGCTGAGGGCTGCTTGCTGTCTTGGGGGGAGGACAGGCCCTCAGTAGAAACAAACCCCTGGCTCCACATCCCTACACCCTTCTATCCCTGCAGCAGAGGCCTAATAGGTTTGCTGAGCGCTCACATTTGCAGACGTCTTGGAAGTACATTAAAATGCTCCATTTGTCTTTCAATAGGTGACCAATAGAATGCCTGTGTTGAGTATTAAGGACCCCTGCTGGGTGGTCCTCATCTCTCTGCATTCACTTTAGGGGTCCACACAGAGGGGAATGTCTGGGGGGTTGGGAAGGTGGGTTTGGGGGTTTTGGAGAACTCCTCCAGGCTTGTGTATTTAAATCAGTTAGTGTGGCCAGCACCACTGTGTTTTAACTGAGACCAATGTCAGCTGGTCCTTCATGTGGCTGCAATCAGTGTCTTATTGCTCCAAAGGTGTTTGTAAATCAACCTGAAAGGCCTGATCCACACAACATATGTTCGTGTTGCTCCAGTAACAATTTAAGTCAGTCTACCTGTAATTAGGACAAGCACATCTGTGTTGTGTTGCTATATTATCTTGAAACTCAATAACAGCAACTGAGTATACATATGTGTCTTGGATAAAATACCAAAACAGTTTTAACAGGCATTATCCCTATGGGCGAGGTGGCTCATTGCAACAGAAAGTAGTTAAGTATTTAGCAAAGGAAATGAATTAAATACGGCTGTATGAGGATAGAGGAAACAAAACGTTACTTAAATGTGAAATGAACTGAGTGAAAGGCGATAAATTCATGCTGGATTTATAGTAGTGCATCAGTGGGTTACAGGATAACTTACACACCTATGCCTCCTCAGAACTGTAACTGCACATCAGGGCTTCAGCAGCATGTGTGGATGAAGATGATGGTTGTGATTGGTCAGCTTGGGCTGCTTGTGTTTTCTCCTACATGTTTCTGATGCCAAAGCAGGGTCGTCTGACAAAAAAGTTGGATCTGGTTCAACGCATCAGGGGCTGCGTTGGCTAAATACATACATACAAGCGCACATTCTTGGATTACTTTGTCACCTGAACGCCGTATTTCTACTGTTTACCTCGTGATCGTCATGACAAAAGGTAAAGTAATTGCTGCCGTGATAACTTTCCAGAGTTGTAAAATCCTGTTATAGTGTTAAAAAGTGTTATGCAGTGTTATGGCATCTGTTAAGCCTTTAAACACGTTGCCCACCAACGCAGCCCCATGCCATGTTTTAATGCAGGGCTGTTTGGTGTGAATGATTATATTCAGGATACATATATAAGGGTCACTCCATCAGTTTTACAATGACAATCAGTTGAATTGACCTGGGGAGGGCTACTCAGCCTGGGAAATCAGTTGTATGAGAAAACACATGACATCATCAGGGTTGTCTTGGATTGGACTTGAGACTCGAGACATTTTTAACACGAAGCCTGCATTACAAACTGAGTCTGACAGACGTTAGCGGTTACCAATGAAAACGTTGGTGTGCTGAAAAAGGTGCAAATGTGGAAATTGCAGGAAACAGCAGCTGTGTCTACTGAGACAGAAAAAAACAAACTGACTCTAACAAAATGACCTCAGGATTAGACTTTCAAATGGAAACAGATAAAACAGAGATTTGCTACATCTTACAGAGCAGTGCATGTATTTTAATAACTGGCACTCAATGCTTTATCACTGACTGCTGCTATCATCTGCCTCAATATGTAAACTCACTTTCATTGCAAGGCAGCAACAGAACTCAAATGTGGCATCCCATAAGAAATACTGATCTGATTTCCATCTCCATTATTTGAAATTAGCTAACAGCAACTCTCTGTGACTCTGTCAATGAGACCTGTAATGGTTGTACAAAGTGTCTCTCCATTAATGACCACGCCTCGTATCCAACTGTAGAAGGTTTGTGTTATCTGTGGAGGCTGCCACACTGCCCTGCCCAGCTGGATAAGCTTGCTGTTGATAAAGAATTTCTGGCTAACTGAGGCGGGACAGCAACTAAACCACGATAACAGTAACACGCCTGCTGAGGGCAACTTAAAGGTCCTGACTTGTTGTTAATGGGATTTAAACAATACAGGCTTTACAGTAGTGTTACATAAGCCAGGGCCATCGTAGCCGTTAAGTGCAGAACAAGTACTTATGGAAGGACAAACAGCGCTAAGACCTACAAGGCAAGGGTCACGTGACCCCTGGCTGCATAGAGAGTGTGTGAATCAGATCAAGTCTAGATTTAGGCTGCTGTAACACTTGGTTAATGTTAGGTAAAGTTGGTGGTTTGGGTAAAATATTGAAACGTTAAACAAGTCCCGTCCATGGTTCAAATCAGTGTTGACTTTTTCAATATTTAACCAAAGCTAGGATCTGTCCCTTCCCTTAGCCATGAGTGCCTAAACATGACCATAAAAACATTGATTGTGCTTGCATGGCCAGGAGCAAATATTGAAGGAAAACAAAGGAAATATGAATATCACAATATTTTACCTTTAGAGAATGAACTTTGGAGTGGTGGAAGGTACATTAAAAAAAATCCCTTTGTCTTTGTACTGTAACCTTAAAATATGAGTGTTCCAGTATGTCTACAACTCGGATTACCATTAAACTTGAATAAAAATGTGATGTTGTTGTGAAATGTAGCGTCCCAGAATTCGAATAGTTGTCATCTTTTTGTATGGTTAAATTTAATGTATGCGGAGAAACATGCACAAAATGTCCAAAAATCCATGCTGGAAATATCAAACCATACTGTGACAGAGAGGAACATAAACTTTACACTAGAAGAAAAAAACATTTTTATATCTGTATGACAGAGAGAGAGGGAGAGGGTGCATGAGGAACTTTTGTGAATGGCCTGAAGACCCAACCCAGATCTGCTCTGATTGGTCTGCCACTCAGCCAATGAGAGGCTTCCACTCTGCTGCTCCATTCATGAAAAGGCAGCATGGAGGGAGAAGGAAGTGGGGGAGGAGGTAAAGGAGCATGTGCATGTGTGTGTGTGTGTGTGTGTGTGTGTGTGTGTGTGGTTTCTCTGTGTCTCGCTCAGCAGACAGAATCGTCACTTCCTCATTTCATCACCACTGTGGAGTTTTACCTGACTATCTTGTAAAGGGGAAAACTCAAACTAGAATACACGTATAGCATAGTGTTATATAGAAATGTAGTGTAGATCTTTAAACTGTCTGATGATAAATACCAGGTTTTCTTGTCAGTCTCCCCAATAAAACATCAAAGTGTTCGTTCAAGAAATGAAATGCAGAACAGAGAGATGCATATTTGTCCACTGAGAGCACAGCTTCAACAGATGACGAGATGCAGCCATGGCATGAGCTGTGACACAACCAAAGGCATAAAATGGACTGGAAACTGGAGGAGCAAGAGAGACCACTTGTAGGGGAACATACAGGTGTAGATTTGGATGTGGACAATACTACTGGGGAGGTAGCACAGCTGCCAGGCTCCTGTGTTTTCAGCAAAATAGTGGGCTCTTCTGATGAAGTGTGAAAAAAACGCCATATGGGGGATACCTGACCCAGTGATCTGGCAACCTGCTGTACTTTCAGCGAGCTGCAGCACTGTGGTGGTACGGTGATGACTGAACATCAGTTTGAAGCGGTTAGTGAACTTGTTTCAAACATTGCAGAATTTAAAACATCTTCGCTGGATATTACCAACATAAGCCAACTGATATAAAATTTAAATTTCAGGTGTAAGGTGTTGGCTAATTTGTGATCATTGCTCAGACGTGTCATTTTATCAAACAACTTTATTACTACAAATAGAGGCACTTAGAGGAATGAAGAACACAGAAACAGCTTAGATCAGCAGCATGAGGAAGAGCACCACACACACAGAAAAGTCCTGATAATGAGAAAGCAATGGGCTGCTTGCGAGAACATTTTCTTATTCCCACTTTCTCTTGCTTTTTCCTGTCAGTTTGTAAAGACAAGTGTTACAAGTTGGATTCACCAATCCCTTGTAACTGCACACACTTGCTAGCAGCTAGCAAGCAAAGCTGTGATGCTATTAGTCCAAGGTGAGAATATGTTGAGGCTCAACACCCACTTATGTACTCTCATCTCTCCACAGACAGATGAGAGGCAGTAAATCACCGTGCACAAAAACATTCCCATGTATTCCCCATATGGAGGCATTGCCTCCGACAGTAAATGTGTATGTATTGTACTTCTTATAAGACTTAATTGTCTCATACTATGATTTACTCAGAGTATGAGACATTTTTCTCATACAACATAATTATAAGAACTGAGTAATAATCAAGTAAACATTACGCATGTTGTTTATGTTGTAAGTGAATGACAAGTTATGTTTTTCGTAAACATATATTTTTTTATATATAAAAATATACCATTATACAGATTTTTTGTGTGTAAAGTGTGTCTAATTTAAGAGGAAACTATGCTTCCTTTATATGTTCTTTTACAAGATTGTTGTATGTTTACCAATTAAAATTACCATAGCAGTATAAAAAAGACTTTTTATGTATGAATATATACCATTGCATACGAGTTTCTACAGTCAAAAACATATAAATCACATATTAATTACTTCATTTGCCCCTATACTGATACCATCTGAAATTAGACCAAACTGAGTTTAAAACTGGCGCAGTAGTTTCCAGTGTGCACTAGGAACTGTGCTAAATATTGTTATTTGCTTGTTTTTGCATGGCATGTCAGATAGCATTCCAGTGGCTTTTCCCAGGCACGACAGAATTCCTTTTGGAAATCTTTATCATATTCTCTCAGTCTGTGTGGTGGAATCGGGGGCATTATTCTGAAGCCATGGGTGTCTTTTTCCACATTTGTCATCTGCCCAGAACGAAATAATAAGTTATAACCTTATCTCTGCAGCACAATCCCTTTTCACTGATTGTGTGTTTATTATCGCCTGTGGCTGTTTTGTCTGTTCATCCTCTTCTTCACTGGTTTAGACGCTTTTGCATGGTTGATTTCCTTTTTTTTCTTCTCTGCTATTTCCATTCTTATGCAGGGCGTTTCATCTGACCATCCGGTCCAGAGTGTCCCCCCTAGGCATCCCGTGTGTGTGTGTGTGTGTGTGTGTGTGTGTGTGTGCATGTATTGTGTTTGTGTCAGTTCCTACCACTTCAGGATGCTTTGGTCTCAAAAGTGTGTAGCTGGTTGTGGGCCAAAATGTGACTCATTGTCTCAGTCTCTTAGAGGCAGAAAACATGGCCTGTTTGGAGGCAGTTTCCTGCTGATATACAGCTGAGGATGTGGGATCTGTAGGTTAACCAGATACTGGGACAGGACCTCTTAAATGTTTTTATGTCACCTACCCACAAACAGGCATACAGGGAGCCCCAGATGATCACATTTTGTCCCAGGAAACAGTATGGGAAGGTTTCAGTTGTCGATGCTTTAGTATTGAATTGGAGATCTGTCTGCCAGAGGGCTGGGAGGACGGATGGATACTGATGGACCAGCTGAAATTGCCATCCTTAGGATCTGTCAATGGGACAAGAATCTACTCTTAGTGGGGGTTCAGACAGAAAACAGTCCTGCGTTAAAACAAAGCCAGTGGCTGAGTTGGTTCAGGTAGTGATGAGATGATCTTTTTTGTTGCAAGAAGCTCAAGTGGCATTTTCTTGGGCTGCACTGAGGTTATTTCCTCCCCTGTGTCAGATTGGTCATTTCATTGGATTTCTAAAATGTTCGTGCAAAGGACACTTGCATTTCGTGCTGTCTTGCAGAAAGTCAACAGCTCACCTCACCCCGTGTTCTGTACTATTCAAGCCCCCAGGAACCACATGGAGTTCTGGCCATGTTCAGGATTGCAGGATGACAAGACTTTTCCCTATATACAATCATTACAAAAGGAACGCCTGTAAAAAGGTTGCTATATTTGTTCATTAGGTCCTTTAAATTTGAAAAGTCTCCAAGAGCCGTATCAGTACATTATAACATTATTTTATTTCAGGCATTTGTGTGTGTGTGTGTGTGTGTGTGTGTGTGTGTGTGTGTGTACGTGTGTATGTGTGTATGTGTGTGTGTGTGTGGAGCCAACGGGAAGCAGGTGCATAATCCTGAAAAGCTTTTCAGCTTGTGCACCTTGTGAGCAACTTACAATGAATGGGGCACCATCTCAAACACAGTCTCAAGTTCTCCTAATACGTCCATGGTATTATTTTTGTCTCTTGCATTCGTGATGGCAGAACCAAATCAACATAAAATATTATCGGTGCAAACCCTTCTACACAGAGCAGAACATCTCGTCAGTGAGGAGGAGGATAGAGAGAGGGAGACACATCAGATCCAGGGGGGCTTCCAGGCCAGCAGGTACAAGGAGTGGATGATGAGAATCCCATCCCGCCTTAAGACCAGGATGGACACTGAGAATTTAACGGGGACCACCAGAAGCACGTGGCTGAACATCTAGCCAGAATCTTTGAATCACAGGAAGTCAGCCACAAACTAGCCAACCACCATTTAACATTTTCACACATCTTGGGTACGCACCAAAGACAGTAAACCCCCTGAGAGGAAAACTGGAGTGTAGGACATCACATGCATCAGCTGCTTTCGTTGAAACTGCAAGGACCCTGGATAAGAGACTGAATGAACACCGGAACACCAGACCAAACCAGCAGCATAGGATGGGAGGGGGTCAAAGGACATCGACCTGACCATAACCATAGGGCAGGGGTTCCCAAACTTTTTCAGCTGGAGACCCAAAAGAGAAATCTGGTTTCTCCCCAGGACCCAATCTTACAAAAATACATCATAAATTGCCAAAACATGAGGGGTGGTAAACAGCCCCGTAAACAGCATCTGAGCTGAACAGACCAGCGTAGCAAAAAAGAACACTCCTCTATTTTAATTAGGAAAATGAATTCACATATCATAGCATTGTTATGCATTTTATTCTGCCAATTGACGACCCAAAAAAAAACGGGTCCATGACCCATTTTGGGTCACGACCCTAAGTTTGGGAAAGACTGCCATAGGGTGACAGATCAGAAAACTGTCATCAAGAGTTGTTTTTGAACACTAATGTTTGGCCATTTTGGAAAGCACTGACCGCCAGACTTTTGTCATTTTGTTTGGACGGCACAGATAAACAATCATATAGTCATTCAAAGACTCACTACAGAATCTGGGTTCTGTATGGAGGTCATACAGGACGGATGAAGACGTCCAAAGCTGTGTGGCTGTCGCTGTACAGGGGCAGGAGTAAGGAGGCAGCTGGTAAAGCAGGACAGTGTCTGGACACTCCTGGGATCTGCTTGTTTTGACCCTTTAGAGTCTTTGTCGTTTAGGGTGAAAGAGGATGGTAGTGCGCTTCTGAAAGGATGAAGGGGTTAGGCTGCACCCCACCCCTTTCCTAGCCCGCTCTGCACTGTCCAAGCCTGGGGGACCTCCAAACCAAACTATCAGAATGTCCCAAGCAGCCGTGGGGGGCTATTGTTCTTCAAAGTAGGTCAAAGCCCGCAGCTATCACAATCAATTTGGATTGATTGGAGAACAGTGGGGATGGAGACGAGGAGACACAGACTGCAAGGCTGATCACACTTGTTGATATAAACTGAAGGAACAGGAACTAATGATAGTATTCTTTCTATTTCATCACCCTCTTCCTCATCCTCATCTCCCAAAACTTGTCAAGTCTCCTCATCCTCCCAATCATTGTCCTTCGGCCTCCTTCTCCTCCCCTTTCTCCTTACCCTAACGCTCCCTCCTCCTTTTTGTATAGTGTAATTAGTCATGTGGAACATATGGAGCATCATATTACATAACCCAACAGCAGCTGCACTCGCGCTAGATCCAAGATAATGCAAATCGGGGGCCACATTTCTTTGGCGCTGCAGATCTGAAGCATTTAGCTGCGTCATAGCAAACTTTATGTATTCTATGTCTCTTGTAGAACAATGACTTGCTGGTGCTGGCCTCTCTTCCTTTCATCAAACTAACAATGAAACTATCACTATATTCATAGACAACTGCTGCTCAGACTGATATGCTGATGTCTCATTAGCATAATACAGAGTTTGCTGTTTGATTAGGTGCAGAAGGAGGTAATGATTTTCATAAAACCATTTGCAAACACTGCTTAAACGTTTCTTTGTTCATTTCATTGTAGTCATGTATATCTAATGTAGTGTCATGGCTCATGACTCTAGTTTGAATAATACCCTATGAAAAGTGATGAGCATGTTTTTTGTGACAATATTTTAAATTTCTATTTTTGTCTAAATAGAAACAAAATTATTATCTGTTTAGTTCGGTTCAGTTTTCTTTCCAGTTTCCAGAAATTCCAGATTAAACATCAGCAGTCAGCTGGGATGAAATTTGGTGATTTGGGGCCACGATTCTGATATCATGGAGGAATAGGATAAAATACAGAAAGTTTTCCTGATTACATGTTGGTCGGCTGTGAAGAAGTATTAGACAGATTGCAGACAGTAAAACTAATAGTAATACCCCAATTAAAAAATACTCCAAGTAAAGGCCCTGCCTTCAAAATCTTACTTAAAGGTATAATAGATCTACATTTTGGGAAATACACTTATTTGCTTTCATGCCCAAGAGTTCTCATATCTGTACAGTAAATATGAAGCTACAGCCAGTAGCCAGTTAGCTTAGCTTAGCATGAAGACTGGAAACTGGGGGAAACAGCTATTCCCAGTATTAATTAGTGAGCTTTAGAAGTTCTGGTAGACTTATTTGTATCTTTGGACAGAGCCAGACAAGTTCTGTATGTAATATCTGGATCTGCCAAGTAACTAGTAACTTAGCTGTCCAATGAATGAAGTTGAGTAAAAAGTACATTTCCCTTATAAATGTAGTGGAGTAGAAGTATAAAGTAGCGTAAAATGGAAGAAGTACTCAAGTACAAGTATAAATTGTACAGTAAGAAAGTACAGTACTTAGTTACATCCCAATGGTTTTGGTGATAGTTTCCCTAAAAGTTATTGTAAAGCAAAAATTCTATGTGCGCACCCTTTCATTGTTCATTTAGTCACATTTATTTTTTGAACAAAAACGTATGAATTTCCTATGAGATCTGGCTGTTATATCACATTGCTCGGATATTACTGACTTCTAAAACAGAGATCATGTGCACAGATCTGTATCCTGTTTTAATTTTATACTATTTTACATAGTATGATGACTCCAACCAACACAGTCATATATGTTGTATTTGCAAAGGACCTGAGTGTTTGTAACGTCTGCAGCTTCCCAGCTGAACTCAGACCGTGTGTGCCTGTCGGAGAAACAATGCTGGGGCTTAACACTCCCATGCCTGGTATTTACAGCAGGATCCCTTAATAGGAAACAAGCTGAGGGCAACCATCTCTCAGCCCACAACATTTGGTTATGAACAGTGGTAAGACCGGCCCAGCTCAAATTAGCTCTCTCACCTCTTTGTCTCTCACTTAGCTAAAACCATAATCATAGACTATTGGGTTCATTATTCTAAGGGCTGGGTTAATCCTGTGAGCCTGTTTCCTGGCTTCTGCCACCATATGGGCCAGAGACTGGAATATACCAGCACAATGGTACATCCGATGACCGAACTGCACATACAATTGGCTCAGTAATGTTCTTATGTCTGCTGATCAAGTTGTAATCTGAGAATGTGTTTTTTATTTGCCTCCATCTTTGATGTAAGTACGGAAGCTGAGAGCAGCCGCAGATCTCACATGAATTCTTTTGATATCTGGAGATAGCATTATGTTTTTCTCCTGATTACAAATGATCTTATTAGAATAACAAATAGTGATCTTAATGTTAATACTGTGTGGACCTGCTTTCTTTATTGTCTTGAATTTTTGCTTTTTTTATCTTAAGCGAAGCCTTTTAACAAACACAATGTGACTTTGTCAGGTGAAACAGCATAAACAGCATTTTGCATCTGATGAATTTATATTGAATTTACGTGCAAATAAAAATGGATGCATATATGACACTTTTTTGTACGATTGAAGACTACATGTGGTGACTGTGGTCTCACTCCTTACTCACTCAATGACAATGTCCCTTTTTAAAGAAGAAATAACACAATCTTCCTGTTACACATTAAAAGTTGAATTCATAAGCAATAAAGTGCACCATTGCTCAGTCCAGTACACCCAGGGGTGGTCTGATATGAGTGGTAGCTAATGGTGGCTAATGTTAGCAAAGTTTCTATAGATATTACTGTGTGAATGGCTACAGAGTCAGCAATGCTATTCTCTATTTGTTCTGCATTTCCCAGGTAAACATTTTGGTGGCTTTATCACAAAAGTTAAACAAGAAGTAAAAATACACCGTAGCTCGGACTTGTTGTTTCCTGCTCGTGGTTACATTCCACGCACTCTGCTTTCACACAATCTGTCAGAACAGGAAGAGCTGGAAAGCCTTCTGGCATTAAGACCTGGTCGTGATCACCCATATTCCAAGATGTTTACCCCCACTGCTAGCCTTGTAGTCACACTGGATAAAAATGAATGAGCTATTTTGCTGTGCTACATATACAGTGTATAGCCCTTAGCTGAATCGACTGTATTAGTGTTAGCATTGCATTTTATGTAAGTTTAATTGCCAGTAATGGTGGCTTTGCAGCCATTTTACCACAGTAGTTTGGACACTTCTGAAGTTTTTTTCACGAACTGGAAGCTAAATTCCCAACGTCTATGAATCTGAATTACTCTGATCCTGTGAATATCCTGTAATTACCACTTCTGGCCACAGAGGCCGCTGTTCAACAAAGGGTAGTCTTGTTTTAATGTTTACTGCTCATTGTTGTGGTATTTTGTTTTCGTCTTAATCATTAATCCTCATTTCACTTGTCAGTCAAACAGTGTCTAGTACTGAGATGCCCTTTTTCTCAGATGCTTTGCTTTTCAAACTAACATTTCTGATATGGACTATATTCTATAATCTATGACTGCTGTCATTTTATCAACTTTAAATGATCTTTATGATCATATCTGTTTGACACTTGATTATTCTCTTCGTACTTTGTCTGTTTTATTATTCGTTTGTGGTCTCTGTTTTTGTATCCTCTATGTTTTATGTTCTATGTGATGTCGCTATCTTGGCCAGGACACTCCTGTAAAGGAGATGCGAGGCACTTCTCCTGGTTCAATAAAGTTATATAAACTTGAATTGATAGATGTGTGATAATCAATACGTCCAGCATCTGTGGACCCAGGCTTGACCGGCCATGGGGGGTTTACTTTAATAACTACATCACCACGAGCCAGATCATCCAGCCACACTTATTTCATCCTCTGATACTACTAATTAAAAAATGTGTGTCCTGTGTGTCCTTTGATTCGTCCTTTAGATGAACAACTTTAATCTGCCCGGGGTGAGGTATTAATGCTTGTGTTTGTGATGATTAAAGTGTGTGAGCATACTGTATCAGTGTGTGCTTCCCGCTGTCAGCAGGATGTGTATCACTAATTCTATAGGAGTCATTGTTTTATAGCTGACGCCATAACAAGCTTGTACATGTCCGATCTGCTAGACTTGCTGCTCTGCTTCCATATGGTGGTGCGTCTTGGGTCTATAGGCTCTGACTTATTCTCTGTTCATACTTTATTCAGACTTATATCGCCACAAATAGTACAATTAGTAGCACCATTTCCTGCTGGGATCTATCTACAGTATCTGTCTAAATATAAAGCATAAAAACATTTTAAATATTAACTACATGTATCTGTAATATCAAAATAAATAATGGCAAAAAGATATAATGAAAATGTTATTTCAGACTTCTCAACTAATGAAGCTACACAGGACAACAATGTCAGTTTGAATCAGAAATAGTGAATAACAGTGTTGCCAGTGGCAGAAATAGCCTATTCTACTGTATATTGTTTCATTACAATATGTGGACATTATTATAGGAGTTTCCCTCTAAACAACACAGACAAGTGTTTCCTGTGGCCATTGTCTGACTGATAGTGATATGAGATGTGAAACATGCACACAGTGAAGTGAAAAGCCAAACTGGGCATCAATACGAGGATAAAAATAACTGAACAATGAGAATAAAATGACTCACAAACTGACATTTCCCCTTCTGATGTGGTGAAAGAAGATAATCTGGGTAGTTTATTTAAAACTTGAAAGAAATCCTGATTTTTTTTTCCCCCTCAACTACATTCAGAGCTTCCCAGTTGCAGTAATTACTGCTAACTGGTACGCATCAATATGAACCCACTCATAACAGCAGTAACACCATCAGTGTGGTCAGGCCAGTCGCTGTGTCGTCTCTCATTTAGTCGACTACATCAAGTACCATCATCATCTGACCATTACCCGATGAGAAGAAACATTTGGCCATTATTCCTTTTGGTCAGAAAACATTTTACTGGTGTAATGCTCAGACGCCAGAAGACACTGCTGGGAAATGGAGTGCATTGGAGCACAGGAAGTCCACAGTGGAAATATATTATCTAAATGACAGCGAGTGCACCTGGAAAATCTGGTAAAATTGCGAACTGGAACCAGGAAGTACTTAAAAATGTGATGTATGTTCACATCTGATAGTTTGGGTTATAATTTCAGTGTTCAACTTTGGGTTCACTTGTTCCTGTAATCTCTACAATTAGCTTGGTGAGTCAGATGTTATCTTTTTTACTGTTATTTATTATATTAAACTCTAAAAACCTTGTTTTTGTAACCTAGTATCACTGCGAGCCAATTTATACTTGGCTCAAGGGGTTAACGTTGCAGATCGTAGGTATGGATTTGAATTTAGCTGCGGGTTTTATCAGTTTACCAGCTACGGTATACAACCAGCCATAAGTCAACCTGTGAGCACAACTGATGTCCAGTCCAGTAGGTCAAAGTTGAACCAGGAAGTCACCTTTCACTTCTTCAGCTAATGTTTAATAACTTCAGCATCCACCTTAAAGTAAATGTCTTAATCTGGGGACTCGACACATTGGACCCCAGTCACTGCAGCCCCAGAGCACAGCTATTAAACAGGTTACTGGTAAGAATGATGCCAGAAACTATGAAAATAAGTAGAGTATAATTGGAACAATGTTACGGTGCTATGTCTAATGGCAAATTCAGCTTTACTTAAAAAACTATGAGCCTATGGCTGACTAGCTGAGCAGCCATCCAGCCTCCATGGCCGGAAGATTATTGGGTATGAGGAGGGATAATCCACGTAGATGTGTCATCTTGAAAGTCGAGAGCGAACAATGGAAACCTTACTAGACGGTCCATCGGGTAATTACATACAATCCATACTCGCCGTCCACACACATAAAGTAGTGAGTCATATTCCTAATCCCCAGGGACGGGTTCGACTGTCCATCTGGGGCAGATGGGTGAGGGTGGCGCGCGTTTGGCATTAGCCTATGCCCCGCTGGTTGCCCGGCCACGACCCTCCTGCTTTTGATCCTATTAGCAGGTGAATGAGGAGATGGACATCAGACTGACAGTCCGGGACTGGCCTCCGTTTGGCCACCTGACCCGAATACTCATTAGCTCACACATATGCCACTCCAAAAACCGGCATATTGCACGAGGCTTCAGCTAATTTCCCTCAACTGCTCATATCAAAGTGTTTGTCATCAGTCGTGGGGAGAGAGATGATGAAGCGAGGTATAAACTCTGCAGGCTTGATCAATAATATGCTGCAGTGTCAGTGAGTATCAGCTCATCATCATCATCAGAGCAATAGTTGGACTAACAGATTGTATTTACTAGTGAAAAAGTTCACTAGCAGGTGTCAGCATCCCAGAGATGTGTTTCTCTTAGAGCAGTTCATTCATTTGGAGATTATTAAAACAAACACAATAGATTCACAACAAGCAAAAATGCAATAATCCTGAAACAAATGTCACTCAACATCAAGGCAACAAAAAGGTATTTACGGTCAATAAACGTGCAGCTGAAATGCAGTTTGGAGGTACTGTGAGTATTTCCATTTTACACCACCACATGTATCTAACAGCTGGAATTAGTTCTTTAGATGAAGATATTGCATTCAGCAGATCAAATAAAATACTTCTTTACTTGCTTGTGTCCTTCCTTTTTCCTTATTTCTTTTGCTCCTTCCTTTCCTGCTTCCTGGGAAATAAAACGATTGGAAGATGTTTTACTTTGTGTAAGTCAATAAAGTCATCCACATTCATCTTCAAATCATCTTCAAAAGGTGGCAATTATAACAATTATAACAATCATATGACATATTCTCTGATAACCCCCCAAACACACACACACACACACACACACACACACACACACACACACACAAAGACTGGCAAGAGTGCGGAGAACAGACCGCACACACGTGCACACACACATGTGCACACTGTGATTAAGGCCTGGGCCGAGATGAAAGGCAGCAGGACCAATCATACAGGAGTTAGGGGCACCATGGGAGGAAGTGGGCGCACCAAAGGCATTCTGGGCCGTCTAACTGTGACTGTGGAACACACAAACCATAAAAAAGATAGAGAGATGGAAGTGAAGGAGTGCTGTGGAAAATGTTATTGTAATCAACCTGGGGTTTTTTCCTCATCGCTCGACTTGTCATTATGAGTTATCAGTCATTTAGAAAGGATTTCCTTATGTTGCTGACATCTTTTATTCTTTTAAAAGAGGGGACATTAGTAATAACTAGAACAGTCGCTGAAAGTATGATTGAACTAATACATTTCCTCTTAAATGTTCTGGTATTTGATTGTCACGGCACAGGTAGTCCTGGGGAAAATGATTTGTTTTAGGTCTAGGGGAGTTGACTACCTCTACGTCTTATGGCTGTACCTGCTGCTAACAGGCCATACATATGTTAAATGTTCCAGCTGTCAATCAACAAGGAAAGGATGCAGAAGGAGGAATATTATTAATTATCCAGCACGGTCTCAACATCTGCACATCAGCTCCACAGTCCTGTTCTTTTTGTTGTTGTTTTTTTACTTCTCTTTTCTCATGAAAACATTAGTAACACTTTCAGCAGTTTCAATGAGGATGTCATTATAAAAGTAAGCTTGTCAGGTTCAGCAAATGTCCAAAGAGATGCTGTTGACTGAAAACTACATTCTTCTGTTCATGCCGAAATCTTTCCAGACGTTCCTGCTGAAACCAACCCACTCTGACAGTCCTCTCTCCGCGCAAAGAAAATACTGCAATATCGAGACATCATGCAACAAACACTCAACAGAGCACAGACATGCAGCACACACTCCTGCACGCAGCAAACATGCAACAAATATGCAAAAGAGTGTGTTGTGCGGAGGGTCCTTTTCTCATTTCCCCTGCTCTTGATGTGGTGATGGAGGAACCACAGTGTGGGTGGAGAAGATGGAGAGAAAGGGAGCGAGACATAGAGACACACAGAAAGAGAGAGATGGGAAAATTACAAGCACGTGGAGCTACAGTACATGTTTGTTGCCCTCTTCTTGGATAAATGTGTGTCCCCCACACACACACACACTCACAGCTACCACATGCTCTCCACTGCCAGCACACGGGTTTCCCTGATATGGTTCTTTGAAAGGTAATTCATATATTTGGATGGTAAGTGCAAATTCCCAATAATGTATGGTTAAATTCCTGTCATACTTGAAACATCTCTTGAAAGACATCATGGGACATGCCCTGACTACAGGGATTACGTTACAGTAAATACCATAAGGCTGGGGACACACGACAAATCAACTGACAATCTTTTGTTTTTTTGTCAGACAGTGGATGTCCTCGTGTGTAGACTGATAATTCTGCTCCACAATCAATAGTCCATATTACCATGATTCTGATGAGGATTTAAGCAGCAGAGCATGTTTAGTCGATTAGAGAGCAGCTGCTGGGATCAATAAGGAGGGTCGCACTCAGGAGGTCGTCCTGGGTGGGAAACACACACAAAGTTTTTTGCCGTGACACACATTGCTGTGGATATCTAATTAGGAGTCTGCTGACCTTGTTGTCAGTGAGATTTAGCCAATATCATCTAAATGCACCCTCCCTGCATGTTCAGTGGGTGCTCCACACTAATCAAGTGGTTGGTCCAGAGGATGCACTCAATAAAGCCATGGCCTCCAGTGTGTCCGTGTGGCCTTATGGTTAAGGCGCATACCACGTAACCTCAGTGTCCCCAGTTTGATTCCAGCCTGGGACCTCTGTTTCATGTCTAACGCTTGTCTCTGTCTCCATGTTTCTGTCTGTCAATTTTGTCTTTATTTGATAGTGATAGTAGGACTGTACCTGACTCAGAATTTTGTCAGTTCATATAGACTATCAAGCAACGAGCCAGAGACTAGATCGTATAAAGTTGCTGTGAGCTGTAAATTCAGCACTTCTAAGCAGAAGGCAGAAGATAACGTTATCTCGGAGCCTGACCGGGCGAGGCCTCTCTTCCTCCGGGCAGCAGCTGCCTCCGTATCATTCAAACTCACCCTGGGTCCAGGTCTGCAGCTGCCTGGACTCACTGAGTCAGCTCACTGAGCGGACGGTGGAAAGATTTCACCCCTAAGAGCAGCGTGAAAGTGAGGAGCGCTCACTCTGCAGCTACTTCTGGGGACCAAAATGTCCTCCGCAGAAATCTGCCTGTTAGATATTGATATTTCCTGTGTACAGGTGGAAGTTCGGACCTAATGGAGGCGGTTTTTTTGGGGGGGTTTTCACACAATCTCCAGCACAGACTCATCCTGTTGTTCTCTACATTTTCTGTGGCACAACTCTGGTGTTTATTGGATGTTTTGAAAAAGTACAGGGAAGACAAGCAGAGGGGAAAAGGAGTCATCACTAGACGATTCTGCAAACCCCCAGATTATGTTCAGTGCCAATGTTCTGTATCAAATTCTGGCTTTCTACAATATCTGCACATGGCTCCTACGGTATGGTTAAGGTTAGGGAAAGATCATGGGCGAATAAACTGGTTAAGGTATGGTTAGGGTTTAGGTAACTAAAACACTCAATTATGGTTAAGGAAAGAACGTGGTTAAGGTCAATGACTGTGAATGTGACGTGAACTCTGCTGTATGAAAGTTGACTTGCTACACACCCATCCACCACAATGACCTCCAGACCCTGACTTTCTGCCTCGCTAGACTTGTTGCATTGATGTTGGTTCTGGATGGAAATTGTGGGATGCAGAATCATCTAATATGTACGCAATTCAGAGGGAAAAGTATCTGCTGAGGTTTAAACTGTTTTTTATTTCTCTTTTACTGCATGCCTGCGATGAAACAAAAAGAAAATAGTTTGTTTTCTCTGGTTCACTGTCTCAGTTGCTCACACACATACTCTCTCTCTCTTTATCTTGCTCTACAGTAATCTGTACCCCTAAAGCAGCGCCTATTTTGGCACCAGCAACTAGGCTTTCGGACCAAAGAAACTTTTTCATAGTTTTAAAAACAGTTCTACTTCTTAGAATGCCATTTTGAGGGAGGTTTTTAGCTCCTACACCAGAGTAGCTACTCTGCCAACAAGAGGAACCTTGAGACATGTAAGTGTAGTGTGATTGGTCGAACATGAGCCAATGCAGCACCGGCAATCGCCATCTTTAAAAACCTATGTAACAGCTCATAACAGTAGCCTTAAAAAATGTACCAAAACTCTGACAAATGGACTGACAGTGAAGTCCAGGCTTTACTGAGCGTATATGTGACAGGGGAAATACAATGCCATTTTGACTCGTCAAAGCAAAATATAAAAATCTTGTGAGTGACGTACCAACCGCCAGCTGGCTTACGGCGCTTAGACATTTAAAAATACTTCAATTTAGACCCTGGTTTCTTCTTTAGAAACTTATGTTCCTGAGTGCCTAGAATGGTTCCTGGCCCAATGGAAAAGTTCCTGTGGTGAAAACAGGCTGCTTGTCTTGGACCAAAGTCAAGTAGAAATTTTTATCTGATGGTGGCGCTAGATCAGAGATGAAGGGGTCAGCTCTGTGGGACCATGAATATATATACTAAATTCTGGTGTCTTGTGTAAAGTCCGGTGAGAAGTTGCTGAGACATCTTGCTGTAGACCAAAGTGTTGGATGAAGAAAGACAGAGGCTACACTATGTACACAAATAATCCCATCATGACGTGCTCTCTGAAGCTCATGTTGGTGTGTTTCTCTATCAGCAGACAGCCTACATAATGGGTACCAGACTGCTCGCCATGCATTTACCTCTCTCTCTCACACACACACACACACACAATGTGTAGTAATAGTAGAGAAAACATGGGAACATGAGGGGTCTCTTGTAAGTTAAGTCTAAACTTTATATTTTCATTATAATATTTATATATTGTCTTGTGAGAGTTTTTATCCTGGTCCATTTATGATTCTTTTAAAAGTAGATTTAAATAATTGGACACTCTGTCAGGGGCTCATTGAGAGGCAATCCCTATGTTGTAGTAAAGAAAAAGTGCTCGGTGTAGCATTTCGAGCGCTCGATGTAGTAAAACGTGGCCTCAATATATATCTTTTCTCTCTATGGCCACCTCGTGGCTCTGTAGCATCTGGATAAGTGGCAGAAAATGGATGGATGATCTTCAAGAAAGCAAATGCCACCCACACTCTGGTATGCATCAGAATTTCACCTTTCCACATATCCTGCATTCCTATTAGGAAAGGAATGTTAACATCCACACAGCCTGTATGCCACACTTAACCCAAATAGCTTTGTATTGTATCTAAACACTCATAAACAGGCAGAAACACTGTGATATGGTGTACGAGGTAATAAGGATGTTTAAGGGCATGTTGTCAAATTAGAAGCAAGTGAACCTCTTTTCCTTCCACCTCCACTAAACCACAAGTATACCCAGCCCACCACACTGCTCCACGTTCACACAATAAACAAGTACATTTTCTTTCTCACCAAAACACTCCCACAGTTCTTCTCTCCCTACATTTCATGTGGTGAGGTCTGCAATGCAACACGGAGTATTAGGAGTACTAACTGTGTGTGGTAGTTGTAAGTGATCACACTGGTTAGTGTGCTGATCAGGGTCTACTTGATACTTGATTGACAGGAGACTCAGGCAATGGTGGAGTCTGCGTGACTAACCTCCCCCCTCCTCTATCCTTTTTGACTAAGACTTAATTTCTTTATTTTTGTGCTTGTTATGGTCTGGTAAATTTCAGATCACCAGAAAACCATGGTTAACATCAGTTACAGATTACAGTTGGATAATAAAACCTTAAAAGAATATAAACTGAAATGAAGACCATGTTGGTGTATTTTCTTAAGAAATAACAAAAGGCCAGTGACAATCACTCACCTTTATTTGTGAACATACTAGTGTCAGCTAAGTTTTGAAGAAGGACTCAAATATGAATTGTGATGCTACTCAAAATGATTGGGGGTCATTCCTGTTTTCCCGGGGTCCTATGTTCCCCAGATTTATATAGCATATGATGGGAACCTGAAAAAGATGTTCCCCAGCTCTGTATTCGCTTAATATGACATGGGCTATTGTGGGAACTCCGTATGGCTCTCAGTATAATGGGCCTACACTTGAGGAAACTTATCAAATGGTTGGAGTCATAGTATGGCATGCAGCAATAAAACATTCTGGGTAGTTTTGCGGCTCAAACCCAAACAAGAGTTTGAGTCAAGTTTGAGTAAAATTGTATCCACAGAACCACCCAGACTCTGTAATACTCTCCTTTAAAATCAAATCAAATGATAACCATTGGTTTTGTTGTGTTTATATAGCTGTTTTGAATCATTTTTCCAATAAAAAAAGGACAATATTTATGAAATATTTTAAAGAAACGGGTCAAATTTGACCTGAACACAACAGGTGGGTTAATGTCTGTTAAGATAATATTGAACTGGGGAACATAGGACCCTGGGAACATCAATATGCTCCCATGGATTGCAGCTTACAGGCTCTCAGAAGTGACTTGCAGTGAAATGTCACTGATTATTCAATTAAGGTAGAAGCTTTAGATTTTAAAGTTTAAAGAATTCATCATTTCATGTCTACAAATATTGACTAAAAACCTGACTTGACTGCAATGAATAAATGATATGGAGAAACAGCCAACAAAGCGATGTCATCTTCTCGCATCCATGTAAAATAGTAAAAGAAAAGTGGCACCAAAAATGTGACAAGTGCTGATGGATTGAGGAATTCATGCAGGTTGAAATAACAACTCTTAAATCAGCATATTTCTTATCGTCTAGAAAAGCTTCTGTCGACTGAAAAAGACGACAGCGGCACGTCGCTTACTACTGAGTTGTTGGGGAAAAACAAAACAAAATAACCCCCCTTCCCAAAAACAAATCAGCTGACACGAACACAATGTCAGTCTGAATGAATTAAGTGGAATGATAAGGCAGTTCTGTCTGATTTGTAACTATTTGAAGTTGTAACTGCAGTTAGTTGGGGAGAAGCACCCAGAGTTAGCAGCAGGCTAGCAGCTGTATTATTGTATAGTGTAACATAGTTAATATCCTCAAATTAATACTGAAAAATGACCACATTCATTCAAAGTGTCCTCCATCCTTTAACACCTGATGCATGCTACATTAGGCATTATTTCAACACAGTGACGAGCTTTGGCTGCTCATGTTGCTGGTTGTTAAAAAAAAAAGAAGTTGTTTCATGTCCCATGAAGCTATTTTATGGGATAACTTAATTTGTGCACACACAACTCAAAGGAGCAAAGTAAGTACTTTAAGGGTGTGAATGTTTCATTCATGTGCACAACAGAAAATTCAACCTGATACCTGCTGGGCTTTGTCTCTAATACTCTGTACTCACATCAATTACGAGTAATGGGTTTCCATTTACATGATGTTTAAGAAATCAGGTTTCTGCAGAGAGCTGGCATTAGAAGTTACTTGAGCGCATGTGAACAGTGTTTTCAGAAGCAGTCTCATCTGGAGGTATGTCATGAATGTCAATTGTTTCTTGTATGCAGAGCTAACAGTAGACCAGTCAAACTGTATGTGAAATGCTAAACTCCCGTTCACTCCTACTGAATTGACTCATTAACAAATTGCTATTGTAGCCACAGAATGTCTGTACAGGAGAAACCACACGTCAACTCAGGCACTGTCAGTGTATCTACTGTGAACAAACATGTGAATCCCTTTTGCCCCCTCCTGCAAAGACGACCTGACAACAACTTACATGATTCACTGAGCGGTCCTGCAGGCTACATCCACACTACAACGTCTTTGTTTTAAAACAACGATTTCCGTACACGCACGTGTTAAATCACCATTTCAGATATAATCTCCGTCCATACTACACGCCTGGAAACACATATCACGTGACCGTTCCCGTGCACTGGGCATGCACATGCCGGTGCAAACAGGAAGCAGGTTGTCTTCTCTGCGGTTGGTTGCTTGGTTGCAGAAAATACTACGAACAAAGAACAGCAATGGAGAAAAGTAAGAGCAGAGATTTATCTGATTGGACCGGCGACCAGGTGGAACTGTTACTGAAGTAAGTGCTGTATTTTGTTTTTAATGTTGAATTAACCGCTGGTAGTCAGGGCTGATGTCGTTTGTTTTCGTCTGGGAAAGGGTCACGTGATAGGGGCGTGACAAATCAGGGAAGGACACGTCATGGCTGATAAGACCCAATCAGGAAGCAAACACATGTGCTTTCTAACCAACATACATGCCAGCATGTATGCACAGGCACGGACACACACATACATTCCTACATTACCAACAGTGGACTATCATGCTACACTTACCCAATGTGGGCCACTATTTCATTTTCAAAAAACAAAAATGAAACAGGAAAATCTGTGTTAAGGTATTTTTTCATAACATAAGGGCAAAAATGCTTTTTAAATTTTCTTTTAAAAATTGCCAAGGGGGGAGTTGCAACCCTGATGATGTCTACCTATCAAAAAGGGGACCAACATAGCTTGCAGTGGAACTGTCTGTTCCATTCTGCAACAAACTCAAAAACAAATCCCTGTCACACAAATATTCTGAAAATAATGACAGCTGCTGTAATTTAGAAACAATGTGACTTATGGGACACATTGATCAACAAAAGCAGGCACACAGTACACATTTGCATTATACGTCTTTGGACCCAATCTGAACCAGACCCATGGGAAACCTACCAGAACCTGACATGCATAAATTGATTTACTGTTTCAATTCCTTTTGTTTTTTTCTTTCTTTTTTATTAAATATTTACCCGGGGACAATCAGAACTGGTTTGAAATAGACGTAAGGAAGATAAGGCCAAAATGTTTGTCACTGTGAACAAACCCCAGAAGAGAGAAAATCAACATGGATGAAGCATCATACACACTCTTCTGTCCTGCCTTTATCTCTCCTCCTGGATTATTCTTCACTTTCTTCCACCTTCCTATCATGCACCATGTCAATACATGATTTTATTATTCTTTAAGCATCTCTGCAGTAAGTCTCTATCAGTATAGACTTTCACTTTCACTCACTCACCAGCAGACATCCACACACAAAATAAAGGGAAATGTCAGTAGCAGACTGTGCCAGCCAGACTGTTCAGTTATTCAAATCACCTCTGAGAGAGATGAGTAAGGAGCAGCCTGGAAATAAGGACTGAATCTATCACATTACAAATGTGACTATTACTCACAAACCTGAAGTTAATGGAATGTGGCGGGTTTTTTTTGTTTGTTTTTTTTATATTTACAGTGCACACCTTCACCCTGGGGCTGTGGCTGCAGGGAGTCATTATCAGCTCCAAATCTGTAGATCTGGATACAGTTTGAGCAAAATGGAAGCCTTACTCATCATTACAACTACTTAGGGCTTTTCTGGGCCATCTGCTTGATAATGCAAACGCTGCAGCTAAATGAGAAGTGATTGTTCAACAGCATACGTACCTGCATAAAGGTTAACATGAGTCCTCTCAGAGTGTTGTGTATATTCAGTGTGTGGTCATCGAGTCATCAACAGGAAGTGACCAATCAGATTTTAGAGAATGGGACTTTTAGTTGAGAGATTTTTGTTTTTTTGGTACTTTTGGTTTAAAATAACTAACCTCGTAGTCTAAGTGTTTGTCTTTGTGTTACCCCTTTCTGGTTTTATACAGGTATATGTTCAGCTTGTTAGGCCAGTTTGGTCTGTTCAGTTTGTGTTATCACAGCTTGAGGTTAGTTCTGTTCAGTTGTTCAGTTCAGTTCGGTCCCTCACAACCAAGTTGCACTAAATAGTTAAATTTTCATGAACAGAGTTAGAGTTCAGTGCTCCAGGTGATTCCATGAAGATTTGTGCAAATGGTTTCAGGAATACCATTTGGAATACCAAATCTATGCAAAGATTTGCAAATTAAATGGACAGGGTCCAACACAAAGCAATGATTGCAGGTGAAGAAACTCCCTAACTGAACAGGGCTGGGCGTGTTTGGAGCTGCGACAAAATGTGTGTTTTTGTCAGTGCGGGATAAAGTTTCTGCAGTGTGGTGTCTACCCTGTGCCCTGTCAGGAAAAGTCATGTAGGTGGTCAGAATGTTAGTTTCTGGTCCTGTTTTCCCCATTTTAGCTCCTTTAGTTGGTATATCTCTTTCATACAGGAGACGCATGTATGACGTGTGTTTAACACTGTGTTTGGGCCCCTTTATATGAGACAGCAGAGTACATACACGTTAGCTGCTAAACCATGAAATTACACTGACTTACTAAATAAGGTTAGGTTTCAGTTTCACTTCTCTTCTTCTGTCCAGCTCCCTCCCTCACATGTTCTTCTCTCTGTCTTTGTCCCTCTCTCTGTTTTCCTCGGGGCTGGTTAATTGATATCAGTATGGTTATATAATGTCCATCTCTAAGAGAGATATCTGGTCACCACATCTGGGCCATATCTGACACATGTTCAACCCAGGTCATATGGAAGATTAAAAAAAAAGAAAACCTTCTGAAATATGGCAAGCCACTTTCCTCAAAACAAGCAGGTTCTTCTGTGTCTTCACACCTTTACATCTTAACAGAATAAAATCAGTTATCTGATGGTAAAGGCATGTTTTACATTGACATTTGCCATGTTGTCACAACAATGGTGACTGATGCTTCCATGCCATTGGCTGGCACTTCTAGGCCCACCCTCTTTGAAGGGCTGATGGGAGGTCCATGCCAGCCCCTCACCCACCACTGAGGGATGATGAATGTTTTGGTGCTAACTCTAGTTTAACATAATGCACAGTAACCAATCAAATCATTTCCTATCATCTGTTGAACCCATTTGTATCATCTATCATTCCCTTTCTTTTTGTGTGTTTTTTAATAGTAGTTTGAATTAAGAAAGAAACATTTTATTCAAATTATATTTTGAATAGACAAAGAAGAATTAGAAGAAGTGGACTGAAGTAATACAGTGCAACATGATGTGGCATAAAAATACAACCAAAGAAGAAAGAAGTGGTTAGCTGCTCTGTTCTCCCTCTAGATTTCCACATAAGTGCTTGCTCCCAGTTTTGAACACATTAAGACACTGAAAACATGTTAACATGCTTAGAACATCTTACGACACAAAATCTTGGTGTGTAAAGATATAAAAATCTAGCATGAGAAACTACAAATTTATAGTAAAGTGCTTGATGATACTGAAAGAACATTTAAACCATCGCTAAACGTTCCCACTGAAGGCAGGCTGATGAAATAGTTCTAGGGTTAAAGCCTCTTTACAGCTGGTCAAACCCAAATTCAGAGATACAGACACTCAAACTTTTAAAGTACTCAAAGATATGAAACGTGTGTGACTCACCTCTGTCTTTCACATACATACTCTCTCTCTCTCACACACATACACACACCACCACCCGCTGTGCCTAATCTGCACCAAAGCAGAACCATGTTGGAGTATTGAGAGGCAAATGGCTTTGGTTGTGATTGCAGCCGTCTGATAGAGGGAGCACACAGAGAATCCAGATTTATAGCTCAAAACACGGGCCTCACCTTTGACTGCAAACCTTAGTTAATCCAACTGTTTACAGTATAAATAATTTAGTCAAATGATTATCTACTGCTGATGATATGGCTATAGACAGTCGAAATCCTGACGTTTTTGAAAACATTATCGGGGGATTACTGTCCATATTCTAAGATAAATCCACTACCTTTGTGATTTGTGTACGCACAAAAAGTGACGGAAGTAGTTGTGTAAAGAATGAAAAAAGACAGCTTGAGAAAGAAGTTTAAATCCTGTGTACTAACATCTCTGCACACTTGGCCAATATCTACATGAAGTGCTTGTCAGTTGTTGCATTTGTGGGAAGTGAAGACAAGAAATTAAGTCAATTTTATTTATATAGTCCAAAATCACAGATTGACCTCGAAGTGCTTTACAATGTGAACAACTTAAGAGGTAAGAAAACCTTCTGTAGAATCTGAAAGTTCCAGTTTGATTTGACTCTCTTGACTCATCAGAGCAGAATTGGTAAAATGCTAACAAAATAATTATTACCTTATCTTTGGTAAATTATAAAGTGTAAAACATGGACAGAAAACGTGGAACATGTGATTCCTTACCAGAAGGACAGATGGAAGAAACTCTCCGTGGCAAAATACATTGAGAAATGCAAGCTAGTAGAACGGAAGCTAACGCATAAGGGTTGTAGCTGAAGTTTTCTGTATTAAGAGCATCTGTTAGTCCTGTATCGAGACTGACTGCAAGAACTGTATGAAATGCAATGGGATGGAAGGATATCTTCCTCCATTCTGGACTCTCCTTCAAAGATCAACAAAGTCACAGCAGGTTCACTCTTTCTTGACACTGTGACTTTACATGTTTAATTGTACCCAAAACCCTTGCATGAATTTACATGTCTGCAGCGAGCAGACCTACTAATTGTATTTAGCTCACATTCAAATGAGCTAAATGTTCTGAGAGCCCCTTTGTTAACATTGTTAACTTTAAAAGCTCGGGATGAGGCCTTGTATTTCCTGTGTCCTGCCCAGCCATGATGGTAATGGCCGCTCATGCTAACTATCCAGTTCCTTTTATTTAATCCAAACATACAGGAAACACAAAACACATCACTTCCTGTGTGCCAAAAGAGAAGACACCTACCTAAAGCTCAGTGTGAACGGCAGAATATGTGAATGCAACTGCAGCTGTTTGTTAGCATAACACAATGTGTTACACTGAGACAGATAGAAATGACAGATTTTCAGCGTGACATATTCATCTAACTGAAGCACACGTTGGAGCCATATTCAGCCAGTTTGTGACTCCTGAGTATACTGTATGTCAAATATTAGCTGGCCAAAGCCTAGCTTGTAGTTTGCACGAGGCCCATTCACAGATACTTATCAAAGCAACAACCTGTAAACTCAAGTTGTGTGTGTGTGTGTGTGTTTGATATGGGATGCATACATTCCAACCCACCCCACCCCCCTCCCAAACTCCCACTGCCCCATAGTGCCGGGGTTTTTTCCTCTTATCCTTGCCCTTGGCCCTACATGGCCCCTTAGCACCAACTCATCTAGCCAGACCAGAGGACACACACACACACACACACACACGCCCCGATTTACCCCTGCCTATCTGTGTTCGCGGATCATTTCACAGGACAATCTTCCTATCCATCTTTGCAGGGTCATTGTGGGCCTGCCCTCAGCTGAGAAAGGAGTTTCATTCACAGAGAAGAACCCTCTTTCTCTGCCTTCCCTCTTTCACTCAGGAAGGGAAGCCCTCACACAGATACTGTGTGTGTGTGTGTGTGTGTGTGTGTGTGTCCTGTTGGAGGTCATATTTAGAATATGAAGAGGCATCAGGACTTCCAAGCTGGACATAGAATGAGGGTGAAGACAAATGTCACCACTTCAACACCCCTACGAACTCACACCCACAGCTTTGCTTTCAGGCATTAAAGCTCGGGGTTCGATGAAGGCAGGACAACAGAATAGCCTGGATTATTCGACAATATTTCATTGTGGGAAAAATATCCAAAGTTATAAAACCCACAAACCCTAAGCAACAGAATTAGGAAAGAAAGAAATAGCCTTTTTTTTTAGAAGAAGAAGAAATAGCATTTGCCTGACAAAGAATCACAGGCAAATGGCAGGCCAGGCATGCATGCTACAGTCTGATGGCTTTGTTACCTAAAGGCACATTTACATGAATGAGTAAATATATTTAGATGTGTGTGTGTGTGTGTGTGTGTGTGTGTGTGTGATGTGTAAAAGAATAGGCTCATACACAGTTAATGACAAAAACATTCAACAACCAGGATGTAGAAAGTGCAAAGAATAAAGTAAAACTGGGGAGCGGGGGTTACAAATAGCACGGGGGAGTGTCTGAAGAGGGGGAGATGAGTGAGCGCGCACACACACACGCACACACACACACACACACACACACATACCAGCCAAACCACTGAATGAATGAAAGGCAGTACTGGGATGAATGAATGGTTGAGACTGAGAAAATGAATGAATTTGATGACGACAACTGATGTTGCTTTTACACACACGGCCAATTTGACATTCACATTCAAGTCACAGAAAACAAACTAGAAAGCATAGAGCTAGAAAATGAATTCAAAAGTGACTTTGACCGACTTTGACCTCAGATGGTGCACCACTAAAAGCCTTTATCTGTGCAGTGAAAGTGAAACTTGTCATACCTGGAGTGGCCAACCTGTAGGAAACTAAGTAAGGCATTAACTCTTAAATCAACCATTAACTTCAGTATTAGCTTGCATACAATGTGTGAAAAAAGATATAAAATGTGCACATGTCACAGCCCTTTTCGGGAAACATCACCTCATGGCTGAAAGCTGTATGATAAAAGTTTAGTAAAAATACTGATCTTGGTTTAAGGCAAGACTGCAACTACTGAAACTGTCATGTGAACGCCTGATTACCTCAATATAACCGCAGTAAAGAAATAAAGCTTTTTAGCCACACTAGCGACAGGGTTTTATTATTCTATCCTTTCTTTTCTTGAGGCAACTTAGTCACATTTCTTCAACCACCTATACTACAAGCACTGATATCTATTTCCTATTCTTACCGGACTTAATAAAAATAACAGAATCAACATTATATTCAGGTTTAAACAGTGTAGTCAGATAAATAAAGTGGCTGGAATCAGTTTGAATGTGTTGAAGAGGCAAAGAAAATGAGGGCACATAGGAGTCAAAATGAGAGAACATCACATGGCACTGGAAGTGGATAAAAAGCAGGGCAAAAGTGATGGCCTTGATGTGGTGAATGGCAGCCTTGACATATCATTTATTTTCCAGCAGTGGCCTCCGTGGCGGTGTGATCAGTAGTCTGTCCGCTGTCCCTTTAAACACTTCCTGCCCCTGTTACCATAAAGCTGCTAGAAGAGCCTCACTGCAAAAGTCACATGCTCCAGCTCCCTTTGTTTCCCACAGAAAGCCTCTATCTGTCTGTGCATGAGAGGGACTGAGAGGACAGAACATGCCATTGAGAAAAGTAATATCTCAGGGAAATGAAGTGGATCCCAAGAACTGTTGCTTTCTGTTTTTCTAACTTTCTGTGTCCGTCCGCAGGATATATATTTTGTTTTCCAACATGTTGTCATTTGCAAACATGTTAAAAAACAATTAAATTGTTAATAGTTGATTAAAGAAGTTAAGAAAAAGTTTACCTGGTGGCTTGTTATAACATGCATATGCTATAAATAAAATACTTGAGTGATAAAAGATTTGTAAAAGAGCATCAGGCAATCAAAAGGGCTTATGATGGTGAAAAAAGCTTGATTGATTGATTGATTAGACTGATTGATCAGTTTATGTAACTGTAGTATTTGAATTGTACTGATGGGGGGGTCAGTTGTAAAGAGGAAATCACATAACAGAAAAACATTGTAAAAATGTATTGATGCAACATTTAAATGAACCATAACACACATGTGAGGAGGTTTCCCAAACATAAAGTGAAAGTGAAGGTAAATAGAAGGTAACATTTTTGAAAAAATCAAGACGTTTACAATTCCGTCACATATGTAAATGCATGGTGAATAGATATTTTGCATAGCAGAATCATATAGTATATTTGATCCCTCACAACAACAATAGAGTGGTGATATGTTCTGATGGGACTAGGCTCTGTCCACAGAGGTGTAACCCTCTTCAGGCATTACGGTAGTCCAGAGAGGAATCCCAGGAATGTGAAAAGCTCCAATTCATATTGAAACTTCATTAAAATGTGCACAACTTCACACTAAATGCTGGTAGTAAGTTGAGTAAGCAAATAGTACTGGCAGGGCCTGACTGGTAGACTTTGTATCCAGCTGTAAATGTCAGAATATACGGCTCCTGCAGGATCCGTTGCCGTGTCCTCTCCTCAGGCTTACTGAATGGTTTTCTTGCTGTGGGCAAATAAAACATATAAAGCAGCGCTGTTGATTATTTGAAATCAGAGGACTTTGATAGGGTTTAATAGGGTTATCAATAACAATGTGTACTTTTTCAGTGCACTGAACTTTTCCCCACGTGAAAAGTTACATCTGCCTAGTAACAGCAATTCCTCCCATTGGTGCAACTCAGTCTCCTCCCGTTTGTGTGTCTCTGAGTGTGTGTTAGAGAAAGTCTTTCAACTTTACTATTTGCACTCCAGTATTACTGAACAGCCTTTCTTGTGTTTTTGAGTAGTATGAACTCATCATGTGTGCTGAGATTATCAAAGCAAACTCAGTTCCAAAGAACAAACGGCACATTTTCTTTTGTAATGATCAATAGCATATACATATGTATCTCTTCCCAGTTACATTAATAATTGATGAAATAATCAAACAGAGCATAGAGTATAAAGTTAAAAGGCAACACAGTGGGGTTCCTGTTTACAGATGTTGACTCTGTAGTTCCCAGACTCCCATTTCATTCAGTCTGAGGGAGCCACATGAGGAGCTTTAATGAACTGCAGAGTGCATAGGGAGCTTAACCTGCTCAACAATGAACCATAATAATGTGTTACATATTCTACAGGTCAAAAACGGCTTGGTTAGTAGCCCATGAGATGATGACCAGAGCTACTAGTAGTATAGCCTGATATAACACACTTTATCTTTGGAATGGAGAGTCTTTATTTGCAGTAGGAATACATGGAAATGAAACCAGCAGCAGTGTGTGCTCCAGTCTGTTGTCCCATGTGCTCACCTCATGTTCAGCCCAGTCTGCTCAGAGAGCTGCTGCTGCTCTCATTCAGTCATGGGGAGAGACAGAGGAAGAAGGAAGAGGCGGTGTGAGCCGTTATCGCCCCCTACCGACTCTAAGCTGCCAGCCTCCCCCGGGGCAGACGTCCCCAGACTCAGCCCCGGACCTCCCAGCTCCTCCTCAGAAGCTACCAGGCTATAGGAGGAGGGGGGG